>JAHWFP010190071.1:45636-73778 GCA_023313725.1 Lithobius niger | reverse complement strand
TGCACACCTTCGACTTGGAATTCGTATGCAAATAAACAAAAAAAAAATTGAACGTAAGCAAGCAGTAGTTAGTGTTGAAGTTCCGAACAGGTGGTGGTTAGGCCATGTCATAAAGAAGCAGCAATTTAATTTGCGTCTCTTTTACAAATTCAGTGTTGGAATGCAGAACAGGTGTCTTTTCCAGGTGTGTATTCCATCATCAATAAGCTATGAAAAAAAAAAGAAGCATAGTGTAGAGACATTATGTGCAATTTAAACTAGATTTCTGGTGAAACTCCGTGTCGGGGTGAACCAAATAAGAAATTGACAAATACTAAATATAAAAATTCTTGTTCGGTACAGCCTTATTAGATAATAATAATAGTTAGTATCATATCGGTGCCAGACCGGATTGGCATAATCCATTTCCAACCGATACGATACAACATTTTCTTCTAGTTGTGTAACACAAGCCGTCTTTGTCTACCATCGTAAATAAGCACAAAGGTACTTGTTTTAAACTCGTAAAGACTGGATTTGACTAAACTACTAGCACTGTTCAATATTCTGCCGTTAGTACATGAAGTATCAATTATAAGATTGTTTTTTTCCAATAATTCTTTTATCGATATCGGATTTGAAAAAGTGGTATTAGAACAGCCCTACTGAATATACAACCAAGTATTCAACTTTGAATTAATGAATATTCGGTAACGAATAATTGATGTATACAGATAAATAAATAAATACTGAATAACTACCAAATAGGCCGAATACCTGAGCAAATAACACTATCAGTAAGTATACAATCCAATTTTTGATAGAATGTTTAGCCAATACTGAATAAGGTAGGCACAATAGTTGAACTTGTTTCTTGATTATGAAATTAGAAAGAAACACTAGGTAAAGTATAAGACCTTAAAAAAGGCAAAATGCTCATATTTTTTTTCCTTTTAGCATTTTGTTAGAAGACAATTAGTCACAAACCTAGGGGAAATCCTAAGTTAACGTCCTAACAGCAACAAATTGCATAAATTTCTATTAAACAATTATTTGGCCAAATAAAAAGTCTTAACAATACGCAGCCGAATACCAAATATTTGTTATTTAGCCAAAAATCAATATTTGGTCATACACAGGTACTAAAGTGTCCCAGTTCAATCATGCCATGGTGTTTTTTTTGTAGGTTACCAGCAAGTAGTCCTATCACAGAATAACAACGTGCACATTATTTCCGTGAGTAGCAGAAGGTACTGGTATTACAGTATTAGCAGAATAGTTTAAACAGAATAGTTTAAGAGTTTAGTTGATGTATCGGCCAACTAAAATATATGTGTTCTTCTCCCCAATCATAACCATAGATTGTATGAGCAACCATTTTTTTTTTAAATATCGGCCCCTGTAAAAATTTGAATGCCCTGCCCCCCCCACCCCCACGACGGTGGGGGGGGGGGGGATTGAGGCTTAATGGCGCGTCGACAACTTGGTCATAAGCGCCAACCTCAGTCACAGTGCAGTGCAGGAAGTTGGGTTTGACCTCTACTGTATATATACAGTGTCGCATAAATATAGTGACCAACGTTGGGTGCTTATAGAGGGCACGGAAACAAGCAAATATTCCCCCCCCCCCCAAACAAATGTGGCACTCATGTCTGAAATAAGAGATTTGAGTTTTTCGCCATTGCAAAGCACCTACTGTGAGGGTGCAGAGCCCACAAGGCTCCATACCCTCACACGGAAGACCTTTTCCAAAACAGTGAGACACTACCTGGTGACAATCGGAGAGAGATGGAAAGATGGCTTCCGACAATGTAGCTGGTTCATGTCCTGCTCCACAATAAACAGTTTCATTGCCAAACCTTCAAATCATCTCATTTTGTGCTTGTCTGGGATAGTCTCTATACCAGACCAATGTGAAGGTTTTTAGTGTGGAGTGAATTGGAAAGCAAACTTGAAGCTTTAAACGTAAGTCAGTTTCCAAGAACGATTCAAAGATTGTTAAAAGTAGGCTATTGAAAAGGCAAAGTAGCCTAACCCCACGATAAAAAGTAAATGTGCCTGAAGAAAAATTTTGCTCCCAACATAAAACCGTTCACATGGGCTGGTATAGAGAGGAGGAAGAAAACTGACAGTGGAAAGAACATTCTACAGAAGATGATCAATGAAATCAGAATTGTGCGAAATTCTCTAATCATGTTAACTTTTGAGATTTTTTAATCAAATCTAATCTAATGAAGCCAAAAATAAATGTTAGTTGTAAAGTAGCCTACCTTGGGGCGACGATGCCTCAAATTTTGTGGAGAGGGGGAAGCATGTGAGGGTGTGGGAGCCCACAAGGCTCCACGCACACTCACACGGTTGGCCTTCTCCAAAACAGTGAGAACGCGCACAGACAGTCGGAGAGAGATGGCTTCCGACAATATAACTGGTTTATGTCCTGCTTCGCAATAAACCGTTTCATTGCCAAAGCTTTCAAATCAGCTTATTTCGTGCTTGTCTGGGATTGTCAGCAATGGGAAACCAGGCGCATCCCAGTACAACAATGCTATGAATGTATACCAAGTTATGTTCTGGTATCTTTAGGCGTCTTTGATTTTTATCGAAAAAAAGGTTTTTGTTAGCAAACCTCTACACCCTGTATCTCTGTAACAGTTCATTTTTGAATATGGGTTTATTAGCAATAGTTGCTTGTTTCCATGCCCTTTACAACCACTCAACGTTTGTCAGTACATTTATGGGGCACCCTCTAAACTGTACTAAGTTTTACTAAATTATTTGGTTTACACCTTTTTTTTAAATTGGTGAAAGCTTCTATCACAGTCTTTGTTTACTACCCAATATTCATTAGTATCAGTTATTGTGTTAGATTCGACTGTACAAATTATGCAGGAAGAGCTGGAGGAGGGAAACCAGGTAAAACTGATTAAAGTATTCTAGTCACTCGTGTTCGCTATCAGTCACTAGCGTTATACGGCTTAGCACATGAAACTCAGTCCCTACGGCATGGAACTCTCAATCCATGAACTGACCTAACTTAAATGAAATCATCCTTTTCAATCCATGAACTGACCTAACTTAAATGAAATTATCCGATGAGGACTAATTCTTGCTAATTAAAACTTGAATCTCGAGCTCTGCAATTATGATCGAAATCACACCAACAATTCAGTCAGCAACCAAACAGTGAGGAAGCCAAGTAACAGCAGCCACTCTGTAACATATTACGCAAAGCAGCAGATAAGGCTAACTATGTACGTTTCAAACTTTGATCGAACAACAGTATCAGTAACTTAAATACAGTACTATGAAATAATATCCTTTAGATAATTCAGAATAATATCCTACATGCATTATTAGTAATCATGTTTCTTTTTTCTAGTAATTGTATGTACAGAAACGTTAAAAAAATGTACACATACTAAAACACACAGCGTTTTTCTTGTGACTCTTGGTTGTTTTGGTCGTTTGTAAACGTGATTCAATTATCTAAACGAGGGAACGAATCATGGGGTTTTCATAAGTTATACAGCCTTGCTTTAGTAAGTGTTTATAAAAGGTGGGGCACGGACCAGTTCTGAACTAGAATGTTATAGCCATTACAAGTCCTTGTTTGAATTAACTTTGGAGGTAGATCTTGGGAGTGCAGCTGCATGAAGGAATATGAACCATACTAGCTGCCTTGAATATATTTGATGCGTTTGAAATCTTGCTTCTTAAAAAGAATTTGACAAACGTATGAAAATAATTATTCCAGTACAACACAACTGAATTTTACGTGTAGCTCCTTGATCTCAAAACTATCCACCTCAGTTGCTATCTTAAAACCAGTGTACGTAAGTATCCAATGTAATAATAATAAAATAAAAACAACTGTCTCTATTTATAATCTTTACAAGCTTATAATGAAACAATACCAAAACTGAGACTATACGAGGTCTTAAAATATTTGAAACTAGCTTACAGCCTGTCTAAAGAAGAATGAATTTATTTTATAATATCAGTAAAATGACGTGGTCCCTTTTCTGTGGGTCGACTTACCATCGTTACCCCCCCCCCCCCCACATTCTAACATTTTAAAACTTATCCCATCCTTATCTTTATCCTTTTACTACAAAGTACCTTTGCTACGATGTACTTCTTCCATCCTTCCCTCCTTAACTGCCAACAAAACGAAGCATACATAGATCGTTCCTATCTCTCCCACCCACCATCCCACAATGGACTTTAGCCTCCCCCCCCCCCTCTGCCCCAACAACATGATTCACTTCTCGTGTGGCATCCTGGAGGTGTTCTGCAAAGTCGCCTGGCTCATTCTTTACGTAGTATTTGAAAACAAGAATTAACGTGCCTACAACACGTAAAAGTCAACTATATCTTAATACAAGTGAAAATGACGTTCGTAATTATTTGCACTTCATTCAACAATATTGCTATGACTTTAATTTCTCAGTATAAACTCTTTGCACATGCTTGCTCATGCAAATGGTGTCTTAAATAAATTTTCTTTTAACTACTGTACAAATACGACACATTTAAAAATATGGTACGTTACAAAACTTTTCGCTTTCGCAGAAATAAAAGTAGCAAACAAGTGGAAAGCACTGTGATCATTACGACGGTAAAGAATCCAGGACCTGTTGGGTTTGACGGTGTTTGCTACGAAGTGTCATCCACATCAAGATGCAGATATTCCGCTACAAACACTATAAAGATTTTATAGAGGTTTTCTATAACGTCAAAATCTAAATGATTTCTGTCATCCGTTTCTCTGTGCCACACTTTTGGAAAAGGTACTGCTATGAGATGAAGTATAGGAACACCTGCAACATAAAAAAAAATATGCATACGTAATTATTTCATTTGTCTGTGATGTTAGGCACTGGCCTACTGCTAAGGAGCATAGAATTGATCCTCCTCCGATATCAGCATCTGGTTTTTAGAATTTATAACTATTTTTAAAGCTGTGCAAGCGGTTTCAACAAAATAACTTCTATGCATAGTTTTTATAGATATTATCAAGGTGCCATGATGTTAATTTTATTTCTTTGCAAGACAACTTAAGAAAGGTCTGAGCCCCAGTAAATATTGTTACCAAATAAATTTGAAAAATGGAAAAATAATACGAAATGCTGAATACTTGGGTTTTAGTAATAAATACTACCAGGAGCGTTATAAAGGAAAGCCCCGTAGGGCTCGACAGAATTTTCTATGTTAATGTTTCCGCATGTTCCATCTTTCGTTCTGGGTCTTAACTATTTACCCATATGAAAAATATGCCGAATAGGTTTTAAACCAAACGGTAGATGTGAAAAAATACCACTTGTGCTACAATTAGCTTTTCAGTGAAACAGATGGCTTTTTCAAGCCAAGGCCAACTAGAGTAGAAATCGTGTTTTGTCTCCTGACTCAACGCCAGTTCAAGCCTTTTGTTTTAGCACCGCTTTGGTTAAATAAGATTCTGCCAATGCGGAGTCAAATGGCCTGGATCCGAAAACGAAACCTACAGCTTCTCTCTCAGACGACCTTTGTATCAAGAATTGGAATATGAAGCGACAGTTACAACATGGACACTTTCACATCCTACGGCTGTGTATACACTAGCACATTTCTAGCTTGAGGTTTTCCAAAGTCAACTGACGTAATGGCAAATTTGAAGTAATTTACTCTTTGAGTCGTAATACATCAACTGAATATATGATAGCCCTAAGTACTCACTAAATTGTCTTGTAATTTTCACGAAAAACTTTGTTAGAGTTCGTACTGTGGAACATGATGAAATTCCGAAATGTCAATTCACAAAGTAAACACGCACATTTCCACAAAACTAGACACTTACTAAAATGTCCAGCAAATATTTAACAACTAACTGTTGTCTTCGTCAGGCTTTTAAAGGTTGATTTAGTCCCTGATCACACCTTGCTTCTACGGTGTTTACAATTGCCGTTTTCAAATTTGCCAGTAATCGTGGGCTACATTTGTTGGGTCGTTGCACGTCGGCATTCGGCTCGCTCAGTTCTCATCACCTACTCAATTCTCGTTTCAGTCCAATGTAACCAGGTGCCCCACGTTATAAAATGATGGGCCTTGAATGTTCATAAGCAGTTCATTATGCAATTCATGGTGTTTAATTGCTACCGATTCCAGGCACCCGAGAAGTTTATCTCTTGCTGAGTTTGAACATTCAAGGACCATCAAATCCTAACGTGGGGCACCTGGTTAACGTTGGACTGGAACGAGAATTGAGTAGGCGATGGGAACTGAGCGAGCCGAATGCCGACGTGCAACGGCCCGACAAATCTAGTAGGCCACGATTACCGTCGAATTCGAAAACGACAATTGTAAACACCGTAGAAGTCTCCATGCGGATTTTCTTTTGATAGTTGTACCGTGGTGGTAAAGTATTATTCGGTGTTATGATCATTAACAGACTTTTCATAAGCTGTACCTAGATTGTCATTGTGTGATTGGACCGTAACGGCATGAAACTGTACTGTGCAGCACACCCGCAACCAGGAAGGTGTAACCCTGCAAGCGTTTGTCTCCAAAAGTAAAACAAATTACGACGTTCTTCCAAAGAGAATTGGAGACAGGAGTGACTCTAGGTCTCTGCACGTTCCTTCGCCAAAAACCCTCAGCGGCAGACAGCAACGAACAATTGCCGAGGTACGCAATGTGGTATTCAGCAAAGTCTCACCAGTCTACTAGAACTTAACGGCCAACGCGAATTCATAAAATTGACAGGGTACACTTCCTCGACGCGACGTGAGCCCACAGCCAGGAATGACGACTCGCACCCCCAAGCACAAACCGTGGCTGCTTAATGGCTCAGGCAAGAAGGCCGCAATGCGAACACGATCGACAACCAATCGCAGGCAGGAGAACAACACGTCAGCTGTCTAAAAACTGCACTAAAATCGCAACCATTGCCAACCGCTACTGCTACATAACATTTTGGAAAATTTGAAAAAGAACGCATCAAACCTCACAGAAACATCAGTCAAAGTCATTGTGTATCGGAAAATCACCGCGTACTGTGACACTTTTGTGGAAATTTTATGAGTTCAGTCATCAACGTTAAGTGCTTACCAGAAATGGTATGCAGCTGCCAAGTATTCTGACAATGTCCCAGCTACTAAACATCGGATGGAGCAAAGTGAAACAGGTGAATGCACATACAGGAGTGACTGTTAATGATGAATTTCAGGGGGGCGGGGGGGATCCGAATTACACTTTTCCGTGCAATAAACTGGCCAACACAAAGTTGCGATTCTGGAACCCCCTAACGCCATTCTGCCGTCGGGGAGGCGTGTTCTTGTACCATATGATTAACTGAATCTAACATAGGTCTGAAGAGTTACAACAGCGGCTTTTTTGCTTCACGAAAGCAGCTCGCACGACGAAACTATAAGCGCCTCGTGGTTACTTCGTTGATAAACTTCAACATCAACAATGGTGACGTAAAGGCAGATTATCAAGTGATCGATGATTGATTCACCACCCTAAGAACTAAGCCTACCCAACTAACTGGTAGCCAGACCGACGACAGTGTTTTGATCTCTACATGCAATGAATCTGTTTCGTTGACTAATGAAAGTAGCGACTGACGGAAAATCCGTGTGGCGTTTATTCATCAGAACCAGGGACACGGGGGGGGGCCTCTAGCCCCTGCCCTCATGGCAAAGTGCCCCTTTTTTCTGAAAAAAAGTGCCCTTTTTTGGTGGAGTGGTGGTGTAAAACGGCCTAAAAAGTGCAAAAAAAGGACAATAACGGCTAAGAAAGTAGTGCAAAAAGGGGCAGAAATGATTCAAGTCCCACAAAAGAGGTGTAAAAAAAAGGTTAAAACACCAAAAAAAAAAAAAAAAAAGGTTCCACAGAAAAAACTCTGCCCCTGCCCTCTCGGGAGCCTGTGCACGTCCCTGATCAGCACAACCATGTTTCAACGTGTGGGGGAACGTGATCATTTGGTCACCTCATCTGAAACACGAGTATGAGGGAAGGTTTTCTGTGGCCTCCATGTCTGCACCGCAGACATTTTTTTTTTTTCCATCTGCCCTTGTTATTCTTTTAATGTGTCAATGATCAGTTGTTCCACAACTTTGTTTAAAATGTGGTTGGGTATCAGTGGCAATGAATGTTGCCCTTCCCATCCACCCTGGTTCCTAGAGATGAACAGGAAACTATTATTATTATTATTAAACTGAGAACTTTACTATTCGCATCTGGCCCTTGGCAGTGCAGGCTGTTGTGATTAGAAGTTGTCATATACATCGATGAAAGTTGACGAAAAACACTCTCCATGTTATTATTTAAGCTTTTACAAAAAAACTGACACAAAAATAAAGTATCTTAGTAGTAACCGCAGTTATCAATCTAGGTAGGAACTATGTTTACCAATATCAAGAATATGAATACAAGTAGTAAGAATTTCATTTAGCTAGGAACATAAAAAACATAAAATGAATATGAAAGAAGGTGCTAGGTTTTCTGAGAAGGTTTTCTGTGGGCTCCATGTCTTTACCGCATTAAACTGAGCAACTTTACTATTAGCATTCGGCCCTTTTCAGTGCAGGCGGTCATGATTAGAAGTAGCTGTACATGTAGATGAAAGTTGACAAAAAACACAGAATCTCTTATTCATTTAGGTTCATAAAAAATAACATGACAAAAAATAATGTATCTCGGTAGTAACCACATTTATCAATCTAAGTAGTAACTACATTTACCAATAAATACAAGCAGTAAAAACAGGGAACATGAAAAACGTAAGGTGAATCTGAAAGAGTAGCCACTAGGCAGGTTTGATCAGTAGCCTACTTGAAGTTATTTGTGCAATTACCAAGATTTTCTAGGTGGTGTTTTCGTAAGCTACTAGTTTGTCACCCAAGTGTTCTGGCCTTTTTTTTTTGGGGGGGGGATTCCATGTCTAAAAATCTTTTATCCTAACTGCTGTACGGCGATGGAAATTTTGTAACATGTGTGAGAAACGTCTCAACGCCTTTCACAATGGCAGGCGGCGGAACATGTGAGAATGCACCCCCCCCCCCCACCCTCCGTCAGCCAATTGGTGAATCTTTCCTGGTTCCCCGATGATCAGCGCGTCTTGGAAGAATGCGCTAGAGAACAGGTTTTCTAAATATTGTAAGTGTGTGAATAAACGTGCATCCAAGAGAAGCCATGTCTCTGGAGTCATCCTTCAAGCAATCCATTTCAACAATACCAGTAACAATATTTTCATTGTGCTTTGCACCTTTTGTGGACTTTTTGAACTTCAATGAGCATCTGATGTGGTTGTTTAACCTGTGTTACACTTAGATTGCCGTCTATGGCCTCCTCTGAAGTTACTGTTTGAATCTCTGATTACGCCTAAATACATTCAAGACAATGTGGGCTTTACATGAAACCAAATCATTGAATATACTCATCCTTACTGGGCAATGTGTTGCTCGTTATCAAAAATGTAACTAGTCCAACACAACCTTACCTCTTTCAAGAAATGGAATGTGGTCATCTTCAATACCACCGCCTAGTCGGGCAAATGGCGAAAAATACTGATTGCTAGATTTATGATTTATTAGTCGTTTCTTCTGGTGTAATGATTTTTCTGAAAAATTAAAAAAAGTACCAAAATCAACCAAATCAATAAAAACTAAAATCAACCAAATTAAAAAAATATAGAAATCAATATCAACGCTGCTCACAGCCCTACAGAGCTACTGATGAAGCAACTGTACAATCGGCATATCACGGCGTATCTCCAAACATATCTCCTATCATATGGCGTGGGGCAGCCAATGCCCCCCCCCCTCCTTAGCAAGGGGGTGGGGAGCAACTTACTATTTGCAACTTACTATTCTCAAATGTAAACTCCCACACTCGTAACTCACTGTAAAAGGTGTTAAGAAAGATGGTCAGGGCCCACCTAGATGTTTTCATCATTCCTTCTTTCCACACTGTTAGGGAGTGGAATGTGCTTCCGGACCATGTTGCGTGTTGTGTTAGTGAGGCGGCGTTTAGGGCTGATATGGTGAGAGGGAGGAACCAAATTAAGTGCGTGTCGCATGTGTAAATTCTTGCCTTTGATTATTGTTGTATTCTTTTTGATATTGCCATGGAACCTCCGGGTGGGGCAATTAAACACTTAAACCACTTAACCAAATGTACTGTGTCTAACCAAACTGGTGGATACCAAAGTTCCAATGTGGTCGAGTGACCACCGTTAGTCCCCGAAGCCTTATTTTTTTTAATATTTAGCGACTTAAGCCACAAATTTGGTTAAATTTTAGGCTAGCTGGAAATAAATTCGCCGTTTTTGGCTACCAACATTTTCGGTTAAATTACAGCTTAATGTGGCTACTTGGGATGTTTTTGCGTTATGTATCAGGCCATTATTATTTTGATGGATATATAAAAAAAAAAAGATTATTTATCAGCTTGATGGAAATTCGAAAACTACCCTACTTTTCGTCCTATTGTATGATAATCAAGTTTCTTCAATTTTAACTTTTTTGGGCTCACAGACGATATGTCTCTCATCACATAATAAGTTTTCATGTACGAATGTAACAATCCTCTCTTCGTACATAGATTTGTTCGCACAAAAAATGAATTGAATACGCAAGCACGACCCCCTTTGTAACACCATTGTAAGTAACACTTGGCATAATTCCCCACCTAAAAGTACATGACATTTTCTTACCCCCCCCCCCCACTAATTGTATACTTTTTTGGATGAATTAGTTTTTATACGCAGTACTAAGGATGTAAATGACCAGTGAATTTAGAAAAGTCTAAAATACCAGGTACAGCTGGTTGATTTTGGTTTCTATTGCCCTTATGAAAACATACATTTATCTAATATTTAGCATTCCTTTCTCTTGTGTGCTGTGCGATTTAGAGATTGAAGTTCTATGGCCGGTCGGCGCCGCTACCCACCACGCATGCGCGGTCTCCTCTATATAAACGTGGACGAAGGCCCTAGCGTAATCTTTCGTTCCTCCAAGTGCCCCAGTGGCGACACAGAGGGGAGGAGGGTGGGATATTAGTAAGGACATGTAATTTCCGCGATAATACTACGCGTGATTTTGCGGTAAGTTTTACTGCGATGAAGGTGCAATTTTGCGGGATTTTGGTGCAATTTTGCGGTGATGGACTTGGTGCACAATTACAGCCTAATTTTCTAACATATACGCACCACGTACATGGCTGATGATGATCGACTACGCACTTATGGCTGCCCAGTGCTCACAGCATTGTTTGATGCGGATTTATCTGAGTAATGCTTCGGTGAGAACTGCTCCAGAATTTTGTTCCAGTTAGCTAGTTGTCAAATATATTGGCATGAAAAATAAGGCCATTTTTTGCAGTGAATTTTGCGCATTTTTGGAAATTTGTGGCATTTTGCGATATTTACTGAATTTTGCGACAATGTGGTGTTTTTACTTCAGTTAGTGACTGTTTACCTACCACATCAAGAATAACTTTCATAACTCGTTTAGAGAAAAGTTGCGAAATTTGCGATTTTGCAAAATCGTAGAAATTACATGTCCTTAGATATTAGGTAATGTATGTTTTCATAAGGGCAATAGAAACCAAAATCAACCGGCTGTACCTGGTATTTTGGACTTTCTATGTGCCATGAAAACACCCTTTACCTAATATTTAGCATTCAACTGATTTTGTCAAAGGCGGAGGGCGCCACTTGACAGAGCCTCCTAGGGTAGCGCGCCGGTCCCCAGAAAAAACACGTCTTCGCATTTGGTGAGGATGGAAGGATGGTGAACCAAAATGCTTAATGGGAGGTTTAGAGTATTCACCTGGCTGCCATGAAAGGACCAATGTGGTGTAAGCCGCCTGCTTGCGCTGACATGTCTCGTCAGAAGTGTGAAGTAAAGACAATCGGACTACGCCAGGAGGCCGCTTCCATATCAGTGATGGGGCTTAATGGTCGACCGAAACCAAGTTTTTCACTTTCGACCGAAACCGAAACTACTACCGAAACCAGTTATTTAATTTCGGCCGAAACCGAATTCATTACCGAAACTAGCAATTCGGTTTCGGCCGAAACTGAAACCTCTACCGAAACCAGTATATCAGTTTCGGCCGAAACCGGAACCAGAACCTAGCATGAATAATATCAATTTTAAAAAGCAAAAGCAAGGATAAAATAAAAAAATCATGAGTGCTGTGGTTTTTCGAAGACACAGTCTAATTTTAAAGCAGACGACATCATTTACGCACCTCTCAAGAGAGAGACAGTCTAGATTGGAAGGCAGTCTATGGAAACTGGCTACTGCTGGAAGGTGGAATTTAGTATTCGGCTTCACCGAAACTGCAGCATAGGACTCGGCCGAAACCGAAACCATAACCGAAACAATTCAAACCAGTTTCGGCCGAAACCTAAACTGAGCCATAACTCCATGGCCAAAACCAGAACCAAAAATTGACCAGTTTCGGTGCCGAAACCGAAATTCGGTCGACCTCTAATGGGGATATTGCTGTAATGAGCCCAGAAGGTGGAAATAGCACGGAATTCGTGTGCCGTGACACGAATGCCTTGGTCTGCGCAGTCAATGTCTAGGGCTTTGTAGGCATCAACGATAACTGTTTTGATCCAGATAGCGACCATGTGTGCCAACGTGGAGCTGCAAGGACAAGCGAACGGTAGAAAAAGGTGTGAGCGGCCCTGTCGAATAGGTTGGGATTTCGTTAGATAGTAAAGAATGGCACGGACCAGACACACGGACCGTTCGGGGTAGTTTCCAGTTAAGGGTGACAAGGCGGGTATAGAGAACGGCTTGGTCCGTTTGGTAGGTTTCTGTGACTCTGAGCGGAAGGAGGACCGTGGAGTCAGGATGACTGCTGAGCGGTCGTGGTGGAAGAAGCAGTCTGTGGCGGTGGCGGACAGAGCTTGTACTTTGCTAGAGAGACAAGTAAGATTGTTTTTCTTGTCAGATGGCTGAGGCGACAGGATGACAGGGGTTCATAAGAAGGACTGAGTAAGGCGGTCATAATTATCGAGAGGTCCCAGTTCGAGAAAAGACGCTAGGTTGCTGGACGCTCAATTTCAAACCAGCGAAGGAGGGCCGAGATCCGAATATTGTCGAGAAGGACCGGTCGTTCAATTGCCCAGAAAACAGTATTGAGGACAAAGCGGTATACCAGGATCGTAGACCCGCGGAGTCCTTCTTTGAAGAGGTCCGAGAAGAAATCCAATATGTGTGCTAAAGAAGGATTGACCGGCCGTCGCAGACATCAATGAAACCAGCGACTCCAGTAACCGTCGTAGATCTTGTTAGTGGAGGAGCGGACTGCCTTGGATGCAATGTGGGAGGCTTGTTCCGTAGGAACTTCTGATGCTTCGAGCAGTCGGATGATAGTAGCCATGCGTATAGCCGGAGTGTTCAAGGCTTCTTCTGAAGCAGTGTCCCGTGATTATGAGAGAGCAGGTGATTATGAGGTAGGCAGCGAGGTGAGTCCGTGAGGAGGCTGAGGACCAGCAGAAACCAAGCTGCTGCTGGCCGAGAGATCTTGCGTAACACCAAAGAGAGCAGCTTCGGGGGAAGGAAGAGATACCCGAAGAGGTGACTCCAGTCCATCGTTAGGGCATTCACTGCCCAAGCTCGATCGTCGGGAATCGGGCTGACGAAGTGGGTAAGTTTGGCACTGAACCTCGTGACAAAGAGATCGAGGTAAGGGCGTCCCCAAAGGTAAAAAAGAGACGTGCAAATGGACATCTTGTGGGACTATTCCCCCGGTGGAGGCCGTCGTCGAGATAGGGATATGGAGATAACAGGATTATCTGCTGACGAATGCAGAGAGTGAAGATGTCGGACACAATCTGATGCAAGGCAATGGAGTGAGTGCCTCCCCCGTTCCGAAGGTAGGCTACCGCCTTGGTGTTTTCGACGTGAACTTGTACTACCTCGTTGGTGAGGTAATCTTGGAAGTGCTGGAGAGGGTGTTGATGTGTCCGGGGGAAAGGGACGGGGGGGGGGGGGGGGGGGGGGTCTACCGGCCAAGGAGCGGAGAACGTGTGGTTGCTGAGGTGGATACCCCACCGTTGAAGGGACGCGCCAGGGCTTGGTTCGTGTAATGGACCTGTATGTGTTAAGAAGTGAAGGTTGATCCACTGTGTTAGATTTGAAGTGGGGTGGGGAAGAAAGGAGACCGAGGTCGAAGAATATCGTTGATCTCCGAGTGAAGAGGCCATTCGTGAATATGAAAGAGCTGAAGCAGTCTGACGAACCACCTGCCGTATGGTACCAGGAGGGCTACAAAATCTAACGACCCTATGAGAGAGTCTAGGTCGTGTCTTGTGAAACTGGGGGCATGAAGGAACCGCCGGAAGTTGTGAAGAATGGACTCAGTCCGGGGAAGGCATGATTGTTGCGGCCTGGAGATCGAAGGAGACTCCGAGAAACACGAAGCACTGGGAGGGAGACGGGCTTGATTTGAGAGAAATGATGCCGAAGCCAAGTCGGCGGAGTAAAAGAAGGGTTGTGTCTCTGTGGATCAGTCCGATTCTGGTGAGGTAGGATCCAGTCGTCTCGATAGGTGTCCATTCGGACGCCGTGTTGATGTAGCCATGTAAGGACTGGTTTTAGGACGAGCGTGAAGAATCTGGGGGCCGCGTTGAGGCCAAATGGGAGGCACGTGAACTCGTAGATTATTCCATCGACGATGAAGCGAAAAAGACATCGGATGGGCTCGTGAAGTGGAACGTGAACGTAAGCGTCCGCCAGATCTACGGAAATTGCCCAATATCCTGGAAGGAGCAAGTGTCGGACGGAGTCCACTGTGGTCATCTGAAAATGGTTGAGTCCGAATGAATCGTTTAGTAGGCGTAGACTGAAGATAAGAAGCAGGTCGGCCGTGTTTTGGGGCAGACGAAAATCCGGCTGTAAAACCCTAACTCGTTTGGGTTGGGGGCCACCCAGATAGCCTGCTTGGCTAAGAGAGAGGAGAATTTTCGGGGTCCGAGTGATTGTTGTCAGATGTTGGCAGACTCCGTAGTGGGGGAGACCAGTAAAAGGAAGGCAGGAAGCCGTGGATAACAATGGAGAGAACGGAGGGTCGTCAGTAAGGCCTTGCCAAGTCAATCGGAAAAAGCGGAGTCGGCCCCCGATCGGCATTGGCAAGGAATAATCATTAACAGGACGATCGTGGGCATTGTCGTGACTTAGGGGATTGGCGTCCGCGTGGTTCTGGCGTAGATCTGTGGCCGTAGGCCGTCCTCGCCACTGTCCCTTGTTCTGAAAGGGCGACCTGGGTCGATGTGGGAGGGGGGGGGGGGGGGAGTCGGAGGCCGAGTGTCCGTGCGGGAGGCCGCATACCTGTGGTCCGGAGGAGCTGGAGGTCCAGAGGAGCGATGTCTTCATTGACTCCTTGGTTCGAAAGGCTTGGGTTTCCGAGTAATGTCGAGATGGGGGGGGGGGGGCAACTTAGGTAAAAGGGCCCGGAAGAGGGTGTCCGTTTCATGAATAGGCTGGTTAGGGAGGACATGACGCGTGGAGTCATGAAGATTTGTGGCGGTGTTGAGAGTGGTGTCTCACAGAAGCAGCGTTGAATTGAAGAGAGCACGGGTGAACCAATACATCGAATGGAAGGTAGCAAAGCATGCCTTCCGAAAAACGTGGCTCATGAGGGCGGCGAGTTGCCACATTTCTTCAGGAGAAGGATCCACTGAGAAGCGTTCACATAAGGTATTAGCGGCCGTGGCGAGAACGTCCGAGATGGATAAGGCGATCACTGTCACGGAGGATGTAGATCGGGACTGGAGCGCACGACGAGGCAGAAAGAGGGATGTTCCGAAATCCATGCGGACATCGGCTGTCTAGAATTCCGACTGAGGATATGTGTCGAAGTTGTGTGGATTCGCAGTGCAGTCACCGATAGGGCGGAAGAAGAAGGATTCCCGGCCTGCACGAGGTGGAGGCGGTTCTTTATCCAGTTCTAGCGGGGTCCCATTGCCTAGTAGGAGGCAGCCAGTGCGGAGCAAGATGGTAAGAAGTGTTGGATTGAGAAAGGGATTCTGCCTGGGCGGTTGGTCCCGGAGACCAAACCCTAAGCCTGTGTAGAGTCCGCGATTGATGGCAGGAGCAGGATCCTGTGGTGATGGGCTGATGGCTTATATATGAAGCAATCTGGGATCACCGTTTCAACCGCCTTGAGTAAATCTGGGAGCGGACTCTCTGAGGGGTCAGTATCCACCAAGTAGTCCGGTTGGGCTTGTCGAGAAGAGGAGTCCGATGCATTGTAAGGCGGATGCTGGCTGCCGGAGTCCGAACCAGAAGCGTCTGATTGATGAGGTGAAGAAGGAAGATGGGGCCTGTTAATGGCCGCTGAAGAGGATCACCCAAGAGGCCTGAACCCAAGAGTCCGTGAGGTTTTGCTATAAAGGAGACTGGTGAGGAAACGACGGGTGTTGGCAGCTGAAGGAACGGAGTGCGGCGTCTCTCAGGGCGTGCACCCGTTCTTTGGAAAGGGGCCGAGAGTCCGCCTGAAGCAAGCGACAGGAGACCGTGGGTGGTCCTGAGCGAGATGAGCGGAAGGAGGAATCGATGGGTTCTTCTTGTGAAAGCGCGAGACGCTTCTTACTAGAGCGTCTAGCTTTCAATAGGAGCTTCAGGTGCGTATAGCGCTCCTTGGCTTGCATGAATTCCGTCTGTAGGGAGAGAATATCCTGAATTCGGGGGAGGGGGGGGGGGCCGGTGGGCTACATTGGATGGGAGAGGCCGAGGAGTTGACGGAGGCTGAGCCAAAGGCGTCTGGACTCTCGGTGGTTGATCCACAGGCAGGCACCTCTGGAGAGGCGGAGTCCGCAGATGGGGATCGAGCGGACGACTGGACTGCAGAAGGCTCCGGGAGAGGGTCGTCCGAAGTCAATATCGGAGGAGTAGAAGAGGATCCCGCATGAGGCAGGGGGTCCCGAGGTGTACCTTTGGCTCGAGGCATGAAAGAGCCCGGGGGAACAGTTTAGCACAGATATGGAGCGACGTGAACTCGTCGAAAGCTAGAGAAAGAAAGATGAAGCTAAGGTCTTCGTCCACGTTTATATAGAGGAAGCCGCGCATGCGTGCTGGGCAGCAACGCCGGCGGCCATAGAACTTTAATCTCTAGATCGCACAGCATACAAGAGAAAGGAAATGCTAAATATTAGGTAACGCATGTTTTCATGGCACATAGAAATAGAAATAATACTAAATTTTTTCTTTAAAAATCAATGGTCCCTAGTACAGCTTATAAAAACGAATTCGTCCCAAAAAGTACATAGAAGTTGTAAACAAAAATTTAGCAAGAATTAGTGTTATACAACTTGATCATACTCCCCGTTCCCCCATCATAACATAATGTTAACATATTTTCTCAAACCCGCCCCCCCCCCCCTCTTCCAGGAGATACGCAATTTGTGAACGCTCCCTAAGAGGATGGAAAGAGAGCAACGCACCTGGCAGAAAGTGCCTGCAATCTGAAATGTTCGAGTTGCAGCCAGCACTCTTTGTTTCAATAAGGAGAGCCTCCTTATAGCAGCATGAGCATCACGGCAAGTAAACAAAATTCATAGGCTCGTAGCGTCGAAACAAGAGAATGGGAGCAAATGGGCACCAGTCCAAACGGTCGCAATGGTAAGGTCCAAGCTAGCGAGATTATCAGAAGGTAACTGCAACCCACGAAGAAGTGCTGATCGCAGCGCTATGGCCGAGGAGAACAATGACTTGGAAGTAGAGGTAGGTGAGGTCGAGACCCCAGTGGCCTCGCGTTGAGAGTGAGGGGAAGACAAACTTGGGCTGTAGGACTGGTAAAGGAGATGGATTCGTTGGTGATGAAGATGGCTGAACAGGACCGGCTGTCGAGGGAACACAGGAAGATACATGTCCAAAGCGGATAGCGGTCAGAGGCTTAGTAGAGATTCTTGTTGGGCGTCCCAGTCAGTGGCTGGAAAGCAAAGGCAGTCTGGTTGAAGACAACGAACCACCTATAGGTTGGGTCGTTTTTCTTTTGGAATCGATGATTTGTTTTCTTGGAAGCAGTTGCCGGTGTAATGATGCGACTGGGTCGAGAGGCACCGACTGCCGGAAAGACGATCTTGTAGTCGACGAGGTCCCCTTCAGCCGAGGAGACGGTCGAGCCAAGGAAGCCGTTGAGGTAGCTATCTGAACATTTGTGTGCATAGTAGAATTCAGGTGATCCCCGACTCGTTTGCGGGCCTTATGAGCCGAACAGATTCTGGATCATACTTGATAAGACTTCAGTCCTCCTTTCTTGTGGTCCTGAAAATGGTACATGGATGTGTGTAGTAATCGCAGGATCTGTGCTTTTGACAAACCAAGTGAGGGTCGAGGTGGGACTGCCCAGAACTGAAGCCTGGACATTTACACTGCTCTGGGCTTGGTGGTCGCGGAGGACCCGGGGAAATATTCATACAGACGTCGAAGCGCTGTCCAGAAAGGAAATGGTGAGGACAGGGTGGAGAAAAGACCGCCGAAATGGCTGGCTTGCCATTTGTCATGATGGAAAAAAGAGTCGTTAGCAGATTTAGCAAGAAAACTCCAGGAGGGCGACCATGAACGTGAAGGAGGCATAGAAAAGCCCAACAGGTGAAGGACGCAACGCAGTTAAAGAACAAAGCAGGCCGGTAGGAAGACAGTCCTAAGGCGTCAAAATAATTTGCAGGAAGAAGACTACCTCAAAGGGATGCCAGGCAAGGCAGTTTTAACAAACAGTAGCGGTCATGCTTTAAGTCCGAACTGAAGGGACGTCCGAGATGAAAGCCCAGGTTCGTCTGTAGGGCAGGGGAAGTAGCGACCACATTTTAAGCGGCTTACCCCTGGTAATCAGATGGGAGAAAGGCAGTGACGACTGCAGTCGTTGATCGACGAACCAAGAGGGGACTTCTTGACTATGAAGAAAGCAGAGGTCGAATGCAAGACCGAATTGAAGGGATGTCCAGGTGAAAGCCCTGGTTTATCTGCAGGGCTGGAAAGACTCGTTGACGATTGACGAACCAAGAGGGACCTTCTTGGTTGATCAACGAACCAAGTGAGAACTTCTGGCGAGGAGATTTCACTAACTTTATTTTAAGTAACTTCGTGTTCAGGGGAATTGGAAGTGAACACAGGATTGTCGTAAAGGTGTAAAGGACGGACAGCAGATGATCATTGGGCAAGGGTCCCACGATAGGCCAACACAGGCTAGAATGGCCAGAGGGAGGTGACCCTATGCGGTGTGGGTCGTTCTTCCTCTTGAAGATCCAGTTCCGAGGGTCAAGCTTGATCGTATGCGACGGGACGGAGCGATCGTTTGAGTGCTGCTGCCTTGGTTTCAGAAGAACCGATGGCTGAAGGGTTGCCGACAAGGCTAAGAATGTGCTGTGGAAGAACGTCTACCAATTCTCAGAAGAGCGGGGGGGGGGGGCTACTTGGGCCAGCACCCTCTTTGGTGTGCCTTTGGCTCGAAGCACTGTAGAACAAATAATGGACTGCAGTAGCTAGGACCACAGTATTTTAACCTCTCACTCATAATTCAGGAAGGCATATGGTCAGGATGAACCTGGAAGGGGGATCGCAAGTAGGCCTAAGCATTAGGCGACCGCTAGAAGAGAAGACCAACTGGAGCGACCCCAACTGGTACGAGATCACGGTCGCACCAGTGAACCGTTTCAGCAAACAGAAGGAAGGGTTGGTAGTCGTAATGACCACAGGGTGTTAGCAATGTCGAGGCAGAGTGGTGCAGATGGATGAGGAAGATGGCACGGCTAAGCCTCATATGCGACCTAGTACAAAAAATTGGCAGAAGGAATCCAATAGCCCTGGCATGGTCGCGCCAAATTCACAATGGGCCCGAAGAGCAGGGGAGGGCAGCCACATGGCATGGCAGCCCAGAGAAAAAAGATGAAACATGGTCTCAAGCCGACACATTTATAGGAGTTCATTGCATATGCAGTGGGATAAGCTTCGAAGCTGCCAGGGAAGCAGAAACTTTTCCCAGGGGGGATTGCATTAGCAGACAAGGAATGCCATAAAAGGCAGGTAATGTATTTTTTCGTCGGCATATAAAAAAATGAGTTTTAAAGGACTGTACACTAATGACAGTAGAATATAGGAAAATAAATTCTGAGGCTCAACTCCAGACCCTACTTGTGGAGCTTACAGCGCTTTCCAGACCTCCGAATTATTTTTCTAGTAAAACATGTGGCACACCTGATACTTCCTTTATGGCACAGGTGCCTTTTCCTGCCCAGTACGACAGAAATGAAAATCAAGCTTTTATAAAATTCCGAATAAGGTAGCTAAATGACTGTATCGAAGGAGGATGACTGGTTGGTACAGTATATTCGCTGTTGTGCATTCATTAGTTGCTGAACAAGGATGTAAACTATTTTGCTTTACTGTGTAAATGAACTGGCTAGCTCCAGGAATGGCAACAAGACTTAGGTTTGCCATTGGCTTTATTGGCCTGAATATTATGTCAGCAGTTTGACACATACCAGAATCAGTTCAGTATACACTGGCATCGATTAATTTAAATGTTGTAGATCTACAACATTGCTTAATTGTTTTAGTGGTACTAACCAATGGATGCCATCCTTTCAAATAACCTTCCAGTATCTTCAAAGAAATTGTGAAATTTGGGATTTGGTGCTCCAAGTAAATCTAACAAAACAAATGCATCCTGCAGTGAAAAAAAAAGAAAGATTATTGACTACGCAAAATGTAAATTTAATACAGGCCCTGAAAAGAAAAAAAAATAACTGCTCACCATCCTATTAAGTTCATTTGTGTTATCTTCATTGTTTAGGCCAACTGGATAGGGTTGCTTTTCTAACTTGGCTGCTAAGTGTCGAGATCCATAGAGAGAATCAGTCGACGTCCAATCAACAAATGCTTCTTCTCCGTCAAAGAAAATCATCTGAAGGGTAACATCCTTTTTCTGAAAATAACAGTATCCAAGCTATCAAACCAAACGCTACCATAATCCACAATGGATTAAAAATTGAAAAAGCTTTACTTTAGCTTATATATCACTTGCACTGACAATAAGCTGTTTACATTAGAAATGTTGCATTTGCTTTCATTTTGCATTGGTTCGTTTAAGTTAGTTAAATCATAATACAAAAACCAATTACGCCACTGTGGGGCTGCGGCGCATTGCAATTACGTGTTAAGAGCAAGATTCATATTATTGAATGAGCCATTTATACAATAAATATTGTATTAAGCCTGTGGCAAAGACAACAGAAAATTCACTACAAAAATGTGAAATACCAGGGTAGGGCCTGGTTAATTTTAGTTTTTGCTGCTAGCTGAAAAAATACATTACTCGATTTTCTTATATAGCAGTTCCTTCCGTTTGAAAGCTCAATCCCTAGCAATGAAAAGTTGGCTTCCCTGCCGTACTCGTAGCTCTCTTCAACGCATGCGCGTGTGCCTCTATATAAAGTGCCTGAGTCGGGCCTTGCTTCATTCTTTCTTCCACTCAGGGTCTACCTTGGAGACCAAGAGGGGAAGCCGGGCGGGTTGAGGGTAATGTAAGTTTTCAGCAAGCAACGAAAACTAAAAATAACAGGCCCTACCCTGGTATTTTACGTTTTTATTGTGCTTGAAAACTCCAAAATACCAGTGTTACCTGGTTGGTTTTGATTTCCATTGCCTTTGTGAAAATATACATTACCTTATTTAAAGCATTCTCTTCTCCTAATGCTGTTTGACTTAGAGAATATAAATCAAAGATATCCTTCCGTGTCGCTACCCACTGCGCATCCTACTGAGCAGCCTCCATTGTATATAAACTCGAACGAAGCGGCTTAGCTCATCTTTTTCGAACCTCTATTGTGCCCAGATGGCAACAAGAGGGGAGGATGGTGGGAGAAAGGTAATGTATATTTTCACAAAGGCAATAGAAACCAAAATCAACCAGGTAACACTGATATTTTGCAGTTTCTAGTTGCCGGTGAAGATATACATTACCTTATTTAAAGCATTCCACAGACTTTGTCAAGGCGGCGGGCGCCATCTGACGAAGTCCCCTCGGGTAGCGAGCGGTTCCCCACAAAGAAACAGGAGTGTGCAAAGGGGGTAGTTCATAATGGGCAGCAACAAATGGCCCAATCCGGTACAAGCTGTCGGCTTGGCAGGACATAATCCCGGAGATAATGCGAAGTAAAAACTGTCGGGTTGCACCAGGATGCAGCTTCCATGATTTCAGAAACAGGAATGTTGCTGTAATGGGCCCAAGACGTGGAGATTGCACATAATTCATGAGACGTGACGCGAATGCGTTCATCCGCGCAACTGATGTCAAGTGCTTCATAGACCTGGACAATCACTGTCTTCAACCATGTGGCAATCATGCAGGTTGATGTTACGTCCACCTCGGTAGTGAAAGGCAAAAACAGTTGTGTACGATCACGATGAAGGGGCTTAGATGCCTTCAGATAGAAACGGAGTGCTCGCACAGGACAAAGGGCTCGTTCTTGGTCGTTGCCATGTATGCGGGAAAGAGACGGGATAATGAATGGCCATGTCCTTTCTTCAGGTTTTTGAGTCTTAGCCCGAAAGGAAGCCCTGGGGGTGAGTAATTCCGGCATAGTCGTTCAGGAAAAAACTGTCTGCAGCTGCGGCAGAGAGAGCTTGTAGTTCACTACAACGGAGAGCAGCGGCTAGGGTGACCAGGAAAACAGTTTTCCGGGTGAGATGCTTCAGTTGACTCAAGGCCATTGGTTCACAGGGCGGAGCAAGGAGAGAGGACAATGGAAAGGTCCCAGTCTGGAAACTCCTTAGGCTGGCCGCCCGAAAGACTGCATTCAGGGTGGTTCGGTAAACGAGGATTGTGGAATCCCCAAGACCACTGTCGAACAAGGACGTTAGGAAGCGGAGGAATTGGACAATAGGGGAGTGGCAGGATCAACATGTTCCTGTAGACACCAATGAAACCATCGTTACCAATTGCTGTCATAAACCCTGTTGGTCGATGCTCGGACGACCCGTGATGCGACGCGCTGGGCGTCGCCCTCAAAAACTCCTGTTGTTCGGAGAAGTTGGATGATAACAGCCACCCGTGAAGACGCAGTGTCTGTGGATTGGGGTGTAGGATTGTACCGTTGTACTGGGAGAGTTAGACCTGGCGGATTGGGAGTAGGCGAGGCGTGTCGATGAGGAGGTCGAGGAGTGCCGGGAACCAGGCTGCCGACGGCCAGTCTGGGGCTACAAGGAGAACCGTACCTGGAATGACGCAATTTTGCGGAGAACCAGAGGTAGCAGCCGCGGAGGGGGAAAGGCGTAGGTGAACAGGCAATTCCAGTCCAGGGTGAGGGCGTCCACTGCCCAGGCTTGTGGGTCCAGAAGGGGACTGATGAAGTGGGGAAGTCTGGCATTGAGCCTCGTGGCAAATAGGTCTACCATTGGTCGACCCCCACACTAGGAAGAGGCTGGTGCAAATTAAGGAGTGTAGAGCCCATTCACCGGTCGGTGGGATACGGCGGGAGAGGGAGTCTACAATCACTTTCAGGTTACCAGGAATGGAGTAGGAGTAGGCGGGGGGGGGGGGGGGGATTGTTCAGTCAAGAAGGGATTCGTCAAGGGAAGTAAAGGCTCCAAAGAATCCTGGTCAGCAGAAAGCTCTAGAACTTCCACGCCCCCCCCCCCCCCCCGGGGGGGGGGGGGGGGGGGTGGTGATGCAGGGCGTGTTAAGCGAATCGATGCATCCTTGGGAGTTCCTTTAGTCCCCGGCATTGCTAGAGGATTGCGGCTTGCAGAGTGAAGCAGAGTGGCAACACTGACTGTCAAACAGTGACTGTCGTAACGTGGCGTAGAGAAGAAAAGATGAGCTAAGCCACTCCGTTCGAGTATATATACGATGGAGGCTGCGCGGTAGGATGTGCAGTGGGTAGCGACGCAGAAGGATATCTTCGAATTATTTTCTCTAAATCAAACAGCATCAGGAGAAGAGAATGCTTTAAATAAGGTAATGTATATTTCATCGACAACTAGAAACATTCATTACCTGAATTTGTTATATAGCAGAATTCGTCCCATGGAGGCAGATGCCAAGGACGGAGGTAGCCCGTGCTACGGGTAGGCAGCCCCTAGAATCAACTGACCCTGTGAACCATACATTATTCATTAAAGCAGAAGAACAGCGGCCGTGGAGTCACAGGCGACCGAGGCAGCACTATTCCGGAAGGGCTTTGTTGCTGAAACCGAAGGGTGTACTAGATGCATTTACATGTTCTGGGCGACAGGAAGAAAAACCAGATCAAGAAAGAAGGTTCAGCTTCCTCAAGGAGACGAGCAGGACCAGAAGGTGCGAAGGCGTCGAATCTTCAAGGGTCGGCCGAAGACGTTGTTGACGGTTAAGGAACACAAGGTGCACAAGAAGAGGTCACGCAAGATATTGCAGAGGGACCGTGCAATCTCGGAGGCGGCAATATGTTGAAGGTAGTCAACACCGAAGCATACCCAGAGCCAAGCAGCAGAGATGTTGCAGTCGCAAGCATTGCAAAGCATTCGAGGAGAGGGTACTCCAGAGAAAATGCGGAGGGACCGTGTGACAGCGGAGGCAGCAGTCCGTAGATGGTAGCCAACGCCGAAGCTTACTCCGAGTGCATTTAAAAGAAGACTTCTATGAATTGTCAGAAAATGTAGGGAAGCAGTGAGGAACTGGAACTGCACCAGCAGATAGGAGGCCACGAGGAGGCAGTAGTAAGTGGTGCCGTAGTGGTAGGGAGGCGCCAGAATTGTATTGACACGGAGTCACGTTAATTCCGGTATTTTCGTAAATACTGACCCCTGTGTTGGACTCGGAATTACAGTGACTCTGGATTCTTAATTTGCTTTAAAAGTGTCTGAAATAATCCAGAATTGTGGTAACATGTAGTTACCGTAACTTGATTTTTCTGAAATAAGGGAACCGGAATTACTATAACAACCCTGCCGCGCTCGCTGCGGCTATACATATAACGTCAGAAACCGCAACCATATTATTGTCAAATTAAACAAGAGTTAGGGTAACTCCATGTTACCACGAATCCGGAGTGACTGTAATTCCGGGTTCAACACAGGAGTCAGTATTTAAGAAAATTCCGGAATTAACGTGACTCCGTGTCAGTACAATTACGCGCCCCAGTAGTAGGGTCCTGTCATTGAGCAACAGGGAGTCGTAACGGAATGGAGAAGAGGTGCCCCTGCTCTGCAGGATGAGTCTCGGGAACAGAAGAAAAAGACAGGGGACCTGGCACCAGGAAACAATGTTATGGGTGTCGTGGCAGATTTGGTCGCCGGGGGGGGGGGGATGACCATGGCCACGTTTCGGATGATCGCTCAGATGGAGAAGAATGGAAGTGTAGAGATGAGCTGGTAGAAGTAAGAGGTATTCAGTTGCGGTGGGGCTAGCTAACCTAGCCTTTGTAGAGGCTGTGTGGGCCTCCCCATCCCCAGTTTGTCCATAATGGCCGGGATGACCAGAAGGGACAGGGAGACCGTTAGGTTGGTCTAGGTTGGAGGGGCTCGCGGACGCATGTCCATCAAGTTTGTCTTGATAAAGAGAGCCGAGGGACGTACAATGGACGACTGAAAACAGTGCTGTTGACCCGTACAAGATAATCAAGGAGGCTCGGCAAGGGCGACCGTACAAAAAAGATGTGATCCAACATGAAGGTTGGGGCGTGTAGGTCGTGAGTACTGACATCTGAGTACTGACAATCACCGTCCGTACGGTGTGAGGCCAAGATAGGTCCGACTGGTCTCTCGGGACCGTAAGAGAGGCCGATAGAGTCAGGCCTACGATAAAAGAGAAGCGAAGCGGTCCTGAAAGCGGTGGCCTTTAGAAGCGGGTTTCTTCGGAGACGGTTAGTAGGTGACAACACATGATACGTCCGTGTGTTAGGTGTGCAGAGAGAGAATCGTGAAACTGCAAGGAGAACGGCCGCCTGTCGTTCTTCTATAGTTCCTAATGGAAGAAGCGCTGAGTGGGTAACAGCTGCAGTGAAGATGGTCGCCTGGAAATAGGGGGGCCGGAAACAGAAGATTGGAACTAGGCGGATGTAAGGGTTTTTGAACGCCTTCCAGAGTCGGAATCTGCGGCATCCCTGTTGGAACGAGACGAAGCTGTCGCAGTCGTCGAGTGGAGAGGTGCAGAGGCTTGAGATGGAGAGTTTGTCTTATTCTTGGTCGAGAGGTCTGTAGTCGCTTTGAAACGCCTCCAGGACGTCGAAAGCGGCGACCGGGAAGTGTCGGGGTTCATACGAGAAGGATAACCTCGTGTTGTTTTACATGCGTTAGCAACAGAGCGGTGGCATGCTGTAGCTAGCGTCTGTGAAGGTGGTCGACGGAAAATGGGAGACAGGTAGCCAAACAGCTGTAATCATAAAAGACAGCTAGAGATATAGTCCGGAGATAGCAAGGCAACTTGTTGCATTCCATAAAGGAGACCAGTGGGCTTACATCCTTTCAAATCCTGAGTGGCTAAAAGAGGTCCGACTTAAGAGACAGTGAACCAGGAATGGTTCTTTGACAATGGGCCTGGGCCCGACCTTCGGTGTCGGTCCGGGTGAACAGCCTCAGTTGCTCACAGAGTAACAGAAGATGTTACAGACTGGGATGACAAGGCTCTGGCTGTAGTAGTCATGGAGAGAAACTGTAGTCATCTTGGAGAGAAACTGTGGGTGCTGTTAACGAACCCATGGCCTTAGGAGACCGTGGATCAGTGGCCGAGTCAACAAGGAAGTGCCGGACCGTAAGTGGCCGTCGACACCAATAACATTCAGGAGGGTCAACCCCCCGCAAAAGAAAACAGTGAGTAAGTCGAGTGTGACCAATGCGCAAACGGGCCAACACCACCTCCTCACGGCGACTGCGGCGACACGCCGAGTGCCATTCCTCAACAGTGCCTTTAATAGCTCGTAATTTATTGCCGTCCTGTCCATCCCACGAGGCTTGCCAAAAAGCATGTAGACTGTAGGCAGAAGCTGAAGGGGATCATGGATATGGACAGGAACCGCTGTTCCCGGTACAAGGAATGACGACTGTGGGTCGTGGGAGCAGTTCACAGCACGTCCAACGTGGTTGAAGTCTCGAGAAGGACAAAATGGTGGCCGACGAATTGGTCTACAAGGTGGTGCACAGAAAACTGACAACGAAAAATTTTCAGAGTCCAACTGTTTTAGTTAGCACCCCTCAGAACCAGGAGAGGACACAATCAAAGCTAACGAAATGGGAAGGTTTTCTTTCCTCAACTGGTTCTGAGGGGTGCTAACCAGAAAAGTTGGGCTTAGAAAATCTTGGGTCGTCAGTTTTTTGTGGACTACCTTGTATATAAGAGGCTGTGCAGAATCGATGTGCAGAAGGTGGCAATGCTGGAGAAGCCTCAAAAGTCAACCGGCAGCTGGATGCCGTTGTCCGTTTTGCAGCAGCAGGAGGTGGCTAGGTCGCATGGACGCCCGTGGTGAGGTTTGTAAACGTCGACACACACTCGTCGTGTCAAGGCAATGTGTGGACGCTCGGACGCTTGTATTGCGGCATACGGTTGCTGGCATACAGTAGTGGTAGCGGTAGCTGGCAGATACTCAGTCGCTCAGAAGCCTGGGCTGTGGTTCACTAACGTGATGCATAATTAAAGCAGCTAGGGGACGCCTGGCCGCTCGGTCACAAGTGCCTTGGTGTGCGGACACATGAGTAACTGTAGAACACAGGAATAACAGGAAAGGATTTTTGGTTGTTCCTGATTCTCGAGCGCCTATGCGCGCACGAGGCGCACAGAACACAGGGAACCACTGATGAAAGAAGGGGCTTCTATATGAAAGCAGGTGGCTAGCAAGTCGCTGTTTCGTGGTTGCCGAGTAGTCCGGTTACTTGGTGAGTCGGACGTCTGGTCGCCTGTGCTGCAATGTGCAAGTCTTAGCAGGAATCTGCGTGCATAAAGACACAACAAAACTGAAAGAGCAAGCTTCGATAAGGAGCAAGGTGGACTGCGACCGCAGTCTCCCCAAAAAAGGAGAGGGAGGGTGACCGGGTTTCGGAGTTCTTATCTTCGAGCCACGAGCGCCAGTTCCAGTCCTCGAGCTCTGGTCACTGGGCGAATCGTCCACGTTCTGAGTAATAGGCGAGTGTCTGTCTGCGTGGATTCAAGAGACGCAACAGAGCTGAAGAACAAGCATCAGAAAAAAAAAA
>JAHWFP010190071.1:11518-37627 GCA_023313725.1 Lithobius niger | reverse complement strand
GGGGGGGGGGGGAGGAGGAGAGCCACTGCGGGGACTCAATTCCTAACATAGATCCGTACTCCCGAAACCCCAGGGCCCGCCACCCCGACAAACCCATTCAAACAAGTGGTGACACCCTCCTAATTTCCACCTAGTTTCCACCAAACCCAAGATGTCCACTTGGTGCTCAAGGCCTCCCCCTTATTGGCCACTCCCCACACATTCGAATCGCACTAAGTGAAGAAACTAACTAGGGAGGGTGACAACCATTAAGGCGAGACTGACTGTCAACAACTCATTCTGTCCCTTCTGTGAACTAAAGTTTGGATTAGAAACACTACCAGTGCGTTCCTCTACACAAACCACCGAAATTAACACTACTTGTCGTACTGGCCACACTTTCCAGCTCACCGGTCGGATCTCCAGCAAAATCATCTTCACCATTAACACTACAATTAATAGCACAACACACACTTTGCTCGGGTACCAAATCACCACTAACATCTTGCTGCAAAAAAATTCCATATACTTCACTGACATCTACACCACTTTCCGGGGCCACTTTTGCAGAGGGCCCACACTCAACTCAAGGGAAGAAAACCAATTTAGATCCACTGCCACAAACTTTGGTAGCGGTAGCGACGATGCCAAGCTGACCTCGATACCGAGGCCTTTCGTCGACGAGACCGACTGTGGGTCTTCTGAGTATCCTCAGAAGGGGCTCGTTCCCGCGGTCTGACAGCCCCAGACGTAACTACCTCTACCGCAGCAGAAGTTGGTGGTTGAAGACAAACGCACACCTCATCGCGCGGCCTAGCTACTCTGCACGCCTCACGTGACCTCGCTGCACGTACCTAGGCGGCCTGTTACTTTCCCCGCACCCAAACATTGTTGCATCTGCACTGCGATATGATGTGCCTCGGCCTCTTCGTTGCACCATTGTAACGCTCTGCCAACGTTATTCTCTCCACCCTCGCCAGCCTGTCCAAGAAACAAGGCCTGGCAATAAACTAATTTGAATTCGCCAGCTTTTTAACTCGACGTGTCAGATGTCGAATTAATGCGGTTGTGGCCAAAAATCGGGGGTAGCCAATTTACATCAGCGACATCTCCTCAAAAACCAGACACATTTGTTCAATTCTGATCCGACGAAATTCAAGTATGTGGGTGGGACAGTTGCAGTGTAAAATAACAAAACACTAGGGATTTCACATATTTTGTAATTAGAAAAAACAAAGTGGTACCCTCCAACGAAGTCTGTCAACGCGAAACCGTCGTCCATAGTACACACAGTGTTGTGACGTCAGTGTTACACGTGTGATTTTCGAAAATTTTAGCGTAAAATTGCAGTGGCGATGTTGAAAAACGGCGGCGAAATATGGGTCGAGGGACGGTTAGAGGCAAGACTTTCTGAGAAAAACTTCGGGATCGTTAGGGTTTGGAGTCGAAACTGCGTTGTACTTATGGCAGGCGGCCTGGAGAAATAAACTGCGCCAAGTACAGGGGAATAATCTACATATACTTCGTTTTGTGGGAGTACAGTACAGAAGGTGAAAGAAGTACATCTAGCAAAGGTATGTCGTACGGATGAACAATATTTGGTATTAAAAAAAAACCACGATTTGAAAAGCGCAACTGTAGAATGAATAAGTCGGTGAACAGTAGTTCCAGCGTTAGTTTAGCCTTAAATGTCGCTGAATTGCGTGTAAGACTGGCGTGCGTCGGGGGGGGGGGGGGGGGTTATTTTTTGTCTTTTATTTAGACTTGATTGTTCAAATATAAAACTGGATTTGCAGTAAAAACCCAGCATATAACAAAACCTAAGCAGCTAAGCTTAAACAAAAGCTAGCTGCATGAAATTGTGGTGAGACATGTTTGTGTGTTATTTTATCGTCGGCTAACACAAAAAAAGAGTTAATAAATAAATAAATTTAAAGTAATCAGCCTTACGTATCCTCAGTGCAGTACGATCCCCATCTCCCCCCACCCCTCCTAATTTAATGCTGGATTTACTGCAAAGTAAGGTGTTCGCTGATTTAAAAAGTGTTAAAGCCTGATGAAAAAGAACGAAGAGGACGGGAAGCTGTACAGCAACGAAACTTTCAGGTTTTTTTTTTTAAACAAAAATAATAGCGTCAGATGAAAAATCCTTATCTGGCCGTTTCTAACATGATCGCGTGATCACTCATTTGCCGTATCGCATTGGCAAAAGTTAGGAGACGGGTTTTTTTTTTACATGTGATGTGCAATATGTATACGTTTCAGTGCACCACGCATTCAGAATGTATAGTAGTTTCCTGAGTTTATCTGCCTTTCGAACTGCACACGTCAATCGCATATTAATTTCGTATCCTCCTCCAGCATTTCTGTACCAAACACACGTCGAATTACTCATGCAGTGTTGGTGCGTCCTTGTTTTTTTTTTTTTATATTCTTGTGCGTAAACGAACAAGCACTGCCAGTGCTAATAAGGTAATATCGACCAGGCTGAGACGATTGCTGCCTGGATATGTGCTTTGTTGTTTTGAAAGAAATGAAGTGAACGCTTCCAGCTCCGTTGCCACCTGTGTTTACGGGCCTTCGCCTAGATTGTCGCTTGTCCAAGTTCAACGAAAGTGTAGTTATTCATCCAAGGTTCAACAACGAACAAACGATAAGTTTTTTTTTTTTGTTACAAACGGAGCCGAACCCGAACCTGGTTACCTGCCTCAATGTATAAATGACGAGAAAGAATGTCTATACCTGGAGAAATCCAACGGAAAAAACACTGCTCTTTCGACATGCTGCAACTAATTACAAAACAAAAACGAACTCGTTTGATGCTAAAGGTAAGGTTTAACCGATTCGAAGTCAAAACAGCAAAGGACCACAAATATACCTTTCCGTAAGGTTTCAGTTACTGCAGTATTGCCATACTTTTTAGTCCACGTGAAACTTTACTGTTGCATCAAAATGTTTTCACCATTTTTATTTTCTCACACGATACTTCAGCTAATGATTGGTGCATTCAACTTGGTTAAACGACATCGCTGGAAAATGTTTAAAAACTAATCGTCTTAATGGGTTTAGCACAGGTATTTCTGTTATTACATCAGGTATTACAGGCATTTCTGGGTTCGAGCAAGTCTTTGAAAATCTAGAAAAGTCCTGGAAATTAATAACCCATGCCCGGAAAAAGTGCTTGAAAATGTTGAAAAGTGTTAGCTGTATCATCAGTAGGTTGATGAATGGAAAGGAGACGACGTGACTGAAGAACACTAACAAAAATTTAGCCAAGAAAGTAGTCTAGTGTGTAGCCTTACATTATTCTTCCATTGTTTGGGCATGAAAAGTTTTGAAATTTGGGCTCTGGCTTTGATTGTATTTACGAGTGTAATGGTACGACACAGCAGTAAGGTTTCATGTGGACTAAACAGTACAGCAACACTGCAGTATATGAAACGTTACAGGAAAGTTTATTTCTGTTCCTTTGCTATTTTGACTTCGGATCAATTGTACCTTGCCTTAATCAAACGAGTTTGGTTTTGTTTTCTAATTCTTGCGCAGTTTAAAATAGCTTAATGCACGGTAGTGACGTCACGCTAATACATCCCCATGCTAAAAGTGTAGTAGTTATAAACGGTTAATGTGAAAACCCACCCACATTACAGTGGGTTAATTTTGATAACCCACACTTTTTTGATAATCTAACACTTTTTACGCGTGGTCTACACAACCCCTGCTCCGCCATGAGACATACGACCCGACTTTGTAAAATTACCGTACACAACACAAATGAAACCAGCATAAACAGGCATATTTACAACTTGCGACATTTTTCTTTCTAGCCTAAAACGGAAAAAAAAAACTCGCGTACTATGCTAGACCCCCACCCATGGAGGAATGGCCCAATCCGGCAATCTTTCATTCCGACGGTACAAACACTAGGCTACTGACACTTCCTAAACACACCTAAAAACCTACGAGACTCAAGCGAATAGCGCATTTTATATACTCCTCTTATTTAAACTATTAAAGTAGAAAAAAATACAGTTTTACCTTAAACACAAACATCGGTATTACGCAGCGTCTCTCCCCTTCGGTCGGCAGTCATACACAGGAAGCTTCCAACCCCGTTTCTAAACCGGAACTTCCGTTCAGGAATTTACATAAGTCGCATGTAAAAAATCTTAAATCCTTGAAACAAGTCTTTAAAAAACTATAATAACACGATAAATCAGCTCGACGTCACACCTTCGCATTAAAATACATATCCGTGAGGTGTAGCCGATTTACTGGGAATATTTGCTCGTCTGCGAGAAACGGCTAGTCCAATCTTGGGCGTGGATTGGACTAGCCGTTCCTCGCAGACGAGCGAATATCCCCGGTAAATCGGCTACACCTCACGGATATCTTACTTATTTTAACGTTTGGTACTTTATCAATTACGGTTTGTACAGATCAATACGGAACCAAACCCTTTCAATCTATTTGATCTTCAGTCTATACGTCTTGCACAGCGGCGTAGCTACAGGGTGGCAAGGGTGGCAGAATGCCACTGGCCCCCAGCCTCAGGGGACCCCAAAAAGAAAAAAAAAACTATTTATATTTAAATTTCGTAGTGCACTAGGCCTAGTTATTCAATTTGATATAAACTGTATTTAAAAAAAATGAATTTCGAACCTCCCCGTCCGTCCATCCTCATATCATTAAAAAATATATAGATGGCAGGATAGTGGTCCATAAAATACACGTCCAAAATATAAGTCCAAACTTCTTTCCAAGTTATTTTTTTTTAAGTGAAAATATGGACCACTCGACTGAGTAAAAAAGTGGTCCCTATTTTCACTATAACAAAAAAAATAGAAAAAAGTATGGACTTACGACATTTTTCAGCTCAAGCGTTTTTGAAGGGCCATCCTGTATATTAAGGAGGGGGGCCCCCAACACCTCAAGATATTTTTTCAGCTCGTGCGTTTTTTATGGGCCATCCTGTATGTTAAGAAGGGGGGGGGGGGTCCCCAAGGGGTAACTTGCCACTGGCTCCACCTAATTTAGCTACGCCATTGGTCTTGCATCTGGCGTTTGCTGAATGGCATTGTCGCATAATAACAATATTTAAAACAATGTATGACAATCAATCTGGTAGTTTTAGAGCTCCCTAACCCCTGAACCACTTCACCAATTAGAAAAGGCCTTATGGGAAAGGCAACCTACAGAGCAAAACCTGTAAAATAAGCTACGAACCAGCTTTATAGGACAAATAGTTTGCGTAGTAGAAATGTGTTGTGCGAACAAGAAGATCAAGCCAAAAACGAATTTCATGGTTTCAGCTCAGGTTGAGATCTCCGATGTGTCAAATCGGTAATTAATAAAAGTTCGGACACACGTTCAAGTCCAACAAAGCATATATACACTACATTTGAGTGGAAATTTAAATATTGAAAGACAGCAGAGAAAATCGGCATCGAAATTTCGACTTTAACACAGGAGGTTCGGTCAAACCTTACATTACAATACGTGTTGTGTCAAATTTAACAACGAATAACCAAATGGCATGACTATAGGGTCTTAAATAAAAAATACTGTTGTCACCATCGTTAGTATTGTCGGTGGCATCTGTTGTTGTTGCTCCCCGCGAGATGTGATCTGATAAGTGATTAACTGAACAAAAAACGGCTTCGCCGTTTAGAAAATAAAACATTAGAGCTCGTATCCCCATACTCACAGCCGTGAAGGTACACGGATAAAAACGGATTAGAGTTCACTCGAACGCAACGCACTATAATTTAAACTCCAATTCCAGGGAATAGGGACTGTTTTCACGTAATTGTTATGTCAGTAAGTGAACGCGGTTTGTGTTTGAAATGTTTAATGTTTGTGTGCGTGTGTATATGTGTGTGTGCTTAATTTGTGTATCATACAGGTTTTTTTTAATATTTGTCTGTGTTGTTTTACATTTTAAGTGTGCTTCGTGTGAGTGGCTATGTTTGTATTTTGTGTGCATTTATAATTTCTGAAACAAGCAGACTCCTAGTTAGGCAGTTTCTAGTCGTCGGTAGAAAATTTCTACTACCTGTAAATTTAAATGCATTCAATTCCTGAGTGCTCTTTAGTTGCTTGAGGTTTTTTCGCTCTCCAGATACGACCAGTGCGCAACCCCACTGCGCATGCGTCAATGCGCAGCCGTCCTATAAAACGTGACCGGCGCGTCGGTCGGCCATCACTTTCCTCAAGCTCTCGTCGAAGACAGATCGCCTCTCCAGCTGCATCAGCCTACCGAAAGTGCCCGACGTTCGCCGAAAGTCTCCAAGCCACAAGTTTGTCGAACACAACCAAGCAAAGAAGACCTTCCCCACAACCTTCACCGCAAGTTCAAGGGAAGAGGACCTTCTCCATCAGGCTGGCTTTCGCCGAACGCTCATTCGCCGAACGAACAAGCCTTCGCCGAACGTAGCAAGCCTTCGCCGGACGCACAACCTTCGCCGACCGCAACAAGCCTTCGCCGGTCGCACAACCTTCACTGAACGCAACAAGCCTTCGCCGAACGTGCAACCTTCACAGAACATTCGCCGAACATAATGGACCCTCCTGTTCGACCTATTTCATCGCCTCCGGCCAGCCCTGTCCCTGTAAACCCCAGCATCGTTGTCTTACCATCGCCCACACAACCATCAACGTCTGCTGCTCCACTCATCTCTACAGCTTCGTCCATTCCATGTGGCCAACATCTACAATCATCATCGTCTTCTTCCCCTGAACCTTTACTACATGATCAGAGACCCTTGGACCTCTCATCTGCTGCCTCACGTCAACCAAGTCATCGCCAAGATGCACTATCCCCAGATGAAATCCATCGACTTTTACACCGTGCCAAAAAGGAATTTTCATACAAGACGGGATCCAACCCTGCCCCCTCCACGCATAAAGCTTCTTATGTACGTGACTGGATTACATCCTCTGACAATGGCTCTCACAAGCGGAAACCAACCCCCCTAACTTCACCCTTATCAAGTAAGAAAAGACGCACTTCCCCTTCGCTCGACCTTCAGACCCTGCTCACTGCTATCCTGCGTCCTGGTGACGGTCTTGACTCAGCGGCTGTACTCGCCACACACCAACGCAATCAACCACAAGTAAACTTAAGAGCGTCAACCACTCGACCCATACGAAGACTCCTTTCAAGGCGACACTGATTCCTCAACCATCCCGATTTTTGACCTTCTCAAAGCTGTGGAAGCCATCATCCCTGACCGACCCCTACTTCCAGGGTAAACCGAGGACTAACAACAAGTTTTGGCTTTGGACTAAGGGAAAGAAACAACAGGCAACGTGCCCGAATCGGCAAATCCACCACACTTCTCACCACCTTACTCAGGACCGGCGGATCCTTATTAGGCAAAGGAGAACCCTTGGAATTAGACAAAGAACCGCCGCCTCCCCGCCCGGGCCGCGAATCATGGTTCTTCCAATCCTCCGGCGATGGCGCTGCAAACCCAAGACAGTTTGAAACCTATCATCAATCTGAATTCCTTAAAACCGAAGCAAAAATGGATTTCGGAACCGCCATGTTCATCCCAAAACGTGCCGAAGTTCCTACTGCTGTTGTTAAAGAAAACGACAGAATCCTTCGCCTTGGCCTTCGTGCCGCCTCTCAAGCTGATGTCCTTGCCACTGCTGTTAACGTTCTATGCGAGAGACTCGCCGTCGAATCCAGCAAACGTGACATCAAACACCTTCATCTGCTGATCTCTGAACTGTTCAAGAAAATGTCCTTCGCCACCTTTCAGTTTCAACTGGTTCACCAGGGCTCTGTTCAACTCTACCCTACTTCTACGTGACATCGCTCTTGGCACCACAACCAACTTAACACCTCAACCAAGCATGCCATTCACAACCTTCCTCTTCATGAAACCGAAACACTCTTCAGAGGATTAGTCCCAACTCTGGCGCCTCATCTGGACATTTCACGAAAACCTAAACCTAAACCAGCTTCTAACCAACCCTTTCGGAAAGCTCAACACAACCAAAACATGGCTGCCCCTCCTCCAAAACAGTCAGCCACAACTCAGTCCAATTCTTCCCACGACAATAACTCGCACTCCTTTCATGACAGCAACCAATCCTTTCGCAGAAACAACCAAACCAACAAAAGGATACAACGGAGCACCACGCCTGACAATCGCAGCAGATACTCCGCATCTTCTTCTAGAAGCAAATCCCATCGACGCCAATGACTACACCCACCACAGACCCGTAGGCGGTCGACTCCGGTTTTTCAGACAAGCCTGGGAACGCATCACATCCGACACCACAGTCCTATCCATAATCTCTCATGGCTTTCGTCCTTCATTCACAAACAATCCCCGCCTTCGAACTTCTCCTCCTTGGGAATTCGCAACAAAACCTTCAGACACCCTCACTTCAGAAATCGATACACTTCTCACAAAGAAAGCCATTCGCATCTGCCCAGATCCCTCCAAACCTGGCTTTTACAGCTCCATCTTCCTCAGACCAAAGAAGTCGGGCGGAAATAGAATGATCTTCAACCTAAAGCCACTGAATCAATTCATGCACAACAACCACTTCAAAATGGAAACTCTCGAAACCATCCGACTCTCCCTAAGGAGCATGGATTGGACCATCTCAATAGACCTGGAAGATGCCTACCTTCATGTCCCACTTCATCCGGCGTCTCTTCACTACTTTCGCTTTCTCTATCAAGAAACAGTTTACAAATTCCAAAGTCTACCATTTGGGCTAAATGCCGCTCCCGAATCTTCACATCCATCCTGAAACCCGTTCTCGGCCACCTCCATCGCCACCAAATCACTGCCAATGCCTTCCTGGACGACTGGCTCCTCAACAACCCAAATCCCCAACAACTCATTCGAAACAGAATGTTCACAATCCGATTCCTCCACAGCCTTGGATCAACTGGAAGAAGTCAAGACTAACGCCTTCCCAGCAATTCACCTTCCTGGGAGTAGATTTCAACTTATTCGAAAGCACTGTCACCCCCTCATCAGAACGGAAAACCGACCTACTCTCACACGGACTGGAACTACAAAAGTCAACCTCCCACTCTCTCAGAACTCTGAACTCCTTCATCGGGAAACTCGATTCCATGGCAAACCTCCTCCCGTACGGCAGGTGGATGACTCGCCCCTTCCACCATTACCGAATCGACTACTGGGACACCTGTCACCCGACATCCAGGACAACCTAACCAACAAACGAAGAGTTCCCATGGGAATGCCTACATTGGCGGATGAACGAAGCCAACCTCACCAAAACCGTACCCCTCCACGAACCCACCCCAGACCTCCTGCTTCTCATGGATGCTTCCTTAACAGGATGGGGTGCCCACCTCCTGGATCACGAGATTGCCAGCATCTGGCCCCCAAACACTTCGGATCACATCAACGTTCTCGAAATGAAAGCCATCTACAACGCCCTCGACCACTTTCGGCACCTTGTAGCAGACAAAATAGTCCAAGTCCAGGCAGACAACACCACCGCTGTTGCCTACATTAGCAAGGAAGGTGGAACTCGTTCTCGAACCCTACACCAAATCACCTCAGCCATCTTCCAACTTTGCCAAGAACTCAACACATCCATTCAATCTCTCCATATTCCAGGAAACCGGAACTTTATTGCGGATGCCCTATCTCGCAACAAGCCACCTTCAGGGGAATGGACCCTAAAGACATCAATTTGAGAATAGCTCTTCAACATCTGGGGGAAACCCATGATCGACCTATTCGCCACGAGGCACAATGCCAAACTTCCAATTTATCAGCCCGATCCCGGACAGCAAAGCCTGCGCCGTCGATGCTCTAACTTTCCCGTGGAAGAACCTTTATGCCTACCTCTTCCCACCCAGCAAACTTCTCCCAACCATTCTCACGAAGATCGAACAAACTCCTGGGATCTTCCTACTAATCGCACCGAACTGGCCTGCAGCCCCATGGTTCCCTCAACTTCTGAACCTCCTCATAGATCTCCCAAGGAAACTTCCACACTGCCCAGACCTCCTCTCACAACAGAAAGGAACCAAATTCCACCCGAACTCCAAGACCTTACATCTGCACGGGTGGCTACTATCATCAAACTCATCAAAAAGGCTGGAATTTTTGAAGAACAGGCCACCAGAATCGTCAGCAAGGCTCTACGAAATTCAACCAACAAACTATATAACGGACACTGGGAACGCTGGTTTCATTGGTGTAAGGGAAAGAAAGTTAATCCAATCAATCCCCCTATTCAACAACTCTTAGCATTTTTCGATGACCTCTTCAAAGACAACCTCAAAGGATCCACCATTATGGTCTACAGATCCGCACTAAACACCGTTTTCAAAGCCGCAGGAAATCGACACCCTCTTGAAGATTACCGGATCACTTCCCTTCTCAAATCCAACGAAAACGAATGTCCCTCCGTATATCAGAAATTCCCAAGATGGATCTCCCTCTGGTCTTAGAATCCCTAACCAAGGAACCCTATGAACCAATTCAAACCTGCCACATTAATAACTTAACCCGGAAAACTGTATTCCTCACATCTCTTGCAGCAAGTCTACAAACCAGCGAAATGCAGGCTCTCTCAAATGACCCAGCCTACTGCTTCTTCTTTGACAACTCCAGGTTCATCCACCTCAGACCGCGACCTGACTTCCGTGCCAAAACTCAAAAATCTTCCGAATCCTCCAAACCGATAATCATTCCGGCATTAACAAACATCTACAACGAAGAACCGGAAAGAACACTCTGCCCCGTCCGAGCACTCCGATATTACATCAAACGAACAGCGGACCCCGAATGCCGGCGTGGTCGTCTACAACTATTTCTACCCTTCACCAAAGGGACAAACGTAACATCAGCCGCCATGATATCCAACTGGATCAGAACGGTAATCACTAGAGCCTACGAAGATGAAAGCATCAGCTGCATCGACAACAATATCAAAGTTACTGCACACGAACTAAGTGCACTTTCGACCTCCTGGGCTTTTCACAACCATGTCTCCATCGCTGAAATCCTTCAAGCCACTTCTTGGAGAAGCCAAACTGTCTTCACCAGCCACTACTTCTGTGACATGACAAGACAGTAAGGAGATCTACACCGCCTTGGCTCCATTGTAACTGCCAGAAGTGTAGTCAACCCCCCTTAAGCACTTTGCAACAGAAACGAAGACCACCAAAATAGGATGCAGGTCGAAGACCCCTGTAAACGGAAGCAAGACCCATCAAAACAAACGGCCCTTTTCAGGGCCACCACACTTTACGAAAGAGATCCAATATGACTGTTTCTGTTTTTACCTTAATAAAGTGCAAAGTTTTCGTTTAACTTTTGGGGGAACCAGTACGCAACCCTGGGTAACTCGCCATGATGGTGCCCGCCACCTATATTGACGAGGTCAACTGTAAATGCGATTAAATTTACAGGTAGTAGAAATTTTCTACCGACGACTAGAAACCTAAATTTTGGTGGGGTTAAAATTGGTTTCTATCGTCTTACGAAAATTTATACTACCTGTAAATACCCACCCTACCTCCCCTCTTGAGCCACAATCATGGTTGACATATCGAGAGGAAAGCGATGGCCGACCGATGCGCCGGTCACGTTTTATAGGAGGGCTGCGCATTGACGCATGCTCAGTGGGGTTGCGCACTGGTCGTATCTGGAGAGCGAAAAAACCTCAAGCAACTAAAGAGCACTCAGGAACTGAATGCAATTAAATTTACAGGTAGTATAAATTTTCGTAAGACGATAGAAACCAATTTTAACCCCCCCAAAATTTAGGTTTTTTTGCTTGTGTTTGATGGTTTCTGTGTTAGTTCTAGTTCATGCGAGTTCTTACGTGTTCATTTTGTGTGGGTATTTTTTTTAAATATCCAACCGTTTTGTTTGATCGATTAGTGATGTACATGTTTGTTTACGTGTGCATGGAGGCTGGCATGTCACAATCCTTGTTCCCTGGAATTGGAGTTCAAATTATAGTTCGTTGCGTTCGAGTGAACTCGAATCAGTTTTTATTCGTGTACCTTCACGGCTGTGAGTATGGGGATACAAGCTCTACAATGTTTTCGTTTTTTTTCTAAACGGCGAAGCCGTTTTTTGTTCAGTTAATTTGTTGGCTTTTTTCGCATCCTTTTTATTGAAATTGGCACGATTTGGTCTATGTTGTGTATGGTATGTCCATTGCCCACCCAATTTTGTTTGCGAAAAAACGGAACATTAGAAATGCGTATTTCTTTTCAGGTTCTGCCCAAGTTTTGGTCTAAGTTCATTATTTGATGGCAACACACTAGCGTTTGTCTAGATTTAGCATATATCAGCTCGATGGATAGTGGATTCTGTATTGTTGCAGGCAGATGCAGTATCATGCAAACAATCGCAGAAACAATTCAACTAGCTTCCCGAATTCCGCATTGAAGAAGAAAATAAGTCATTCAGTCACGTCGGCCGCCCGATTTGCAGGCCTCAAAATTAAAGACTTCACGCCCTATGTTTTAAAACTGAAAGATTTAAGCGAAAGTCAAGACGATTTCATTTTGGTTCTCGGCAACGAGTTAAAACGGTAATAAAGAAGATATCACGACAATGTTACTTTCCCAGCACCCGAGCATCGTTGCATTTTGTTCAAGTGAACTATAATCCGATCTTCTGCGCCTCGCGTATTGCTGCACCATTGTTACCTGTTGTAGCATTGTAACATTTTGATATTGTTAGCCGCTCCTCCTCCGCCTCCGGTCCAGTTTTTGAAAATTCTCGTACGCAAACGAACTCTAATAAGCACTGCCTGCCGGCCGTGCTAATAACTATGTCGGCCATACTGCGACTATTAGTAAAGGCGGGTACCCTTTACTGTAAGGTTTGACCTCAACCGACCATGTTAAGGCCGAAATTTCGATGTTTAATTCGTCTGCTGTCTTTCAATATTTTTCACTCAAATTTACGATATATGCTTTGTAGGACTTGGTGAACACGTGTTCGAACTTTTAATTATTTCCGATTTGTCACATCGAGGATCTTAAGACTTGAGCTGGAATCGTGATTTTCATTTTCGGCTTGTTATAGGCACGACACGTTTCTACTACTCTCTGTACATATCAAAATATTTGTCCTACAAAGCTAGTTCTTAGCTCATTTTACAGGTATTGCTCTGTAAATGTGTCCTTTCCATAAGGCCTTTTGTAACTGGTCAAGTGATTCAGGGTTTCGACACTCTAAACGACCAGATTGATTGTTTTCAGTAAAGGTTAATGCCCGAATACCGCGAGCCATTCGAAAACAATGCCTGTGCAACAATGTCTGTCGTGCCTTCCAAAAGGTCTATTGTAAAACATCTCTTAAAAAATGTTAAGAGAAGTTGTTTGAAGGGGTTATTCGTCGTTGGGTTTTCGTTGCATGAACGGTAATGGGGAATTCGGAATCGAGCAACAATGCATCAACAATGTCTGCTTCACGACGCCCCGATTCTACTGTTACAAACTGTTGGTGGGATAATTTCCGTTTCCATTTTTATGTTTTTATTGAGGTCCTAGCCTGATGCCATGCGCCCCATAACTAATCCCATTTCCAACAACAAGGCTCTGGACACGAAATTTTTTTAATCGAAGTTGTCTGAAGGGCCAGTTCGTCGTTGAGTTTTCGCTGCTTGAACGGTGATGGGGTTACATTGCGCTGCTTAAGTTAATAGTTACGCATATGCAGCCACCTAGTGTAGCCTAGTAATAGGCTATCAGTAATATGCCCACACTAATGGTAGGCCTATCGTGAAGGGGAAAACCTCTACCAAAATAAATACAAATATAAATCCGCCTCTGCCAATGAGACAGTGACGCACATTTAGCTACTAGTAGGCTAGCCGTAATATTATTTGAAAGTACATGTATATTATTGACTGGCAGTGGCATGACTAATGGCAAGGGTAATATTGCCCTTGCTAATGGGTAAGCAGTTGGGGCGGGGGGGGGGTGTCTTACAAGACAGTTCTGCGAAAAAATTATTTACGCATACAAATGCCTGCACTAATCGTAGGCGTTCCATATAGCTGTCAACATAGTTTCAGTTTTGGATACAGCCTATATCTTTGCGGTGCATAAATACAAACAAGAATTCGAAGCTACAGTTAAGCAGAGCAGTAGCACTACAGCTACAACGATATCTCTTAATGTTTCGTTCATACTTCAATGATTTAAAAAGTGTGGGCCAATAACTTCAGTATATAGTTGGTGGCCCGCAGTTTTCCCAAAAGCACTGTTAGACCATTGTTACTTCCGGGCCAACAACTCGGAAAGCGGGTATTCAACATTGTTATTATGCATCAATGCCAATCGGCAAACGCCATACAGCTGCAAGACGTACAGACTGAAGTTTAAAGGTTTGTTTCCATACTGTATTAATTTGTGCAAACCGTATGACAAAGACACAAAACATTAAACAAGCCACAGGGGCTGGTTGTCCCATTGTCCCTCGCACGCTCGCATATAATGAAAGGGGTGAAAACAGCCAGAATTGATTGATTGATTTAACCGGGGAGCCTTGACCCAAAGCCATGCGCCCCCCCCCCCCCCGCAAAACTTAATACAACCAAAATTCCATTACACACTCCGTAACAACTCAATTCCCACAACCACCAGAAGCCTGAAGCCTTATTGTAGAACAATCCGGTTTTTTTTTTTATAATCATTATTATAAATCACTGGAACTCGCGATGAACGTCTTTGTTGTTAACATTTCTCACGTTCTGAGTTATTATTTGCCCCACTATAGGTTGTCCAGAGCTATCCGGTAAGCTTTTCAGTTTTTGATATCCCAGCCAACTTTCGGTAATGGCCGGGGCTTTTACCTCGATGCTAAAACGCTTCTCACGTCGCTCTGGACAGCGTACGAGTACAAATAATGACTTCGAACGTGAGGCAAGTTATCAATAAAGACGTGCAGCGCGAGTTCCATTGATGATAACAGCACGTAAGCCTAAAATTTAATAACGCACAATTGTGCTACGATAAGGCTTCTGGCTGGTTTCAGACCTATGTATATGTATCGAGTGTATCCATGCGATGCGCGCACGCACGCACGCGAGGGACTATGGGACGACAAGCCCCTGTAAAACAAGCTAATCTAAACTGCATGGTACGCCAAAGTAGGGCGAATTAGAAAACAAAAAAAAACGAACTCGTTTGATGCTTAAGGAAACCTTAACTGATCAGAAGCCAAAACAGCAAAGGAACAAAAATAAACTTTCCTGTCAGGTTTCCGATACTGCAGTGCTGCCGTACTGTTTAGTCCATGTGAAACCTTACTGCTGACTGAAATGTTTTTACCATTTTTGTTTTTGCACACGGTACTTCACTAATGATTGGTGTATGCTACTTGGTTAAACGACATCGCTGATAAGTGTTTAAAAACTAATCGTTTTAGTGGGTTTAGCATAGCTTTACAGGTATTTCAGGGTTCGAGCAAGTCTTTGAAAATCTAGAAAATCCCTGGACAGTAATAATGAAATCTCATGCCCAGAAAAGTGCTTGAAAACCTCGAAAGTCTATATATGTACCATCCAGCAGAGTGATGAACAACAAGTAGACGACATGACTTAAGAACACTGAAAAAAATTTAGTCAAGAAAGTACTCGAGTGTGTAGCCTCACATTTCTCTTCCATTGTATGGGCATGAAAAGTTTTGAAACTTTGGCTCTGGCTTTAATTGTGTATAATGGTTGGATACAGCAGTTAGGTTTCACGTGGACTAAACAGTACAGCAACACTGCAGTATCTGAAACCTTACAGGAAAGTTTGTGTTCTTTTGCTGTTTTGACTTCGGATCAGTTAAACTTTACCTTAACCATGAAATGACTTCGTTTTTGTTATCTAATTCGTGCTACTTTGTCGTAGCATGCAGCTTAGATTATCTTGCTTGCATGGTTTGTATCTTTATTAATTAATACACAAAAACGGAACGTTAAATGTTTAGAGTAAGGGGGTAAAAGTTAAAACCTAGAAGGAACACGGACAAGCTTTGGCAGTCAGGGCCTATAGGTGTAAAATTTTGTCAGTAAGAGGTAGGTAAGCACATTAGACCCTTACTACCCGGTGGTTAGCTAAGTTCCAGTCTATTCGGAAAGAACGTGTTTATGAATGGTTGTAGCAGGTTTTCCCTGCTACACCCACTAGTCCCTGAACCGAGCCCTGAACCACTTGACCAATTAGAAAAGGCCTTATGGAAAGGGCATATCTGCAGATCAATACCTGTAAAATGAGCTAAGAACCAGTTTTATAGGACAAATAGTTTGATCAAGCACTATAACAAGAAGCCAAAAATGAAAATCACGATTCCAGCACAATTAGCCCAGATCTCCGATGTGATAAATTGGAAATTAATAAAAGTTGGTACACACGTTCACCAAGACCAACAAAGTTTGTATACTAAATTTGAGAGGAAAATATTGAAAGACAGCAGAGAAATTAATCATCGAAATTTCGATTTTAACACGGGAGGTTGAGGTCAAACCTTAACAGTAAATGCTACTTACTGCCTTTACTAATTAAAAAAAACCGTCAAATGTGTCGTAAAAAAAAGGGTTGTTAAAATGTACGCAGATAAAATTGGATGATTGGATATTATTAGCCAACGAAAATGAATTATTTAAACGATGCATAAATTGCTGGCACCAGCACATAGGGCCTTAGGGCTTCGTCGGGCAGATGACAAAGAGTGCTTAATGCTCACCAAAAACCATTTGAATCGCTAGCACACACCACTGAACAATTAAATTTAAGGATTAGTGAAACTCGGTTAAATATATATTAGCCAACGAAAAATAATTGTTTAAATAATGCATAAACCACCGGTGTTATTGAAACTCTTGTGAAATATTCAAAACGAGCAAAAATAGACAGATGGGATACACGCGTTCGGCGTACCCAGCGAAACAATTGTTTAAACGATACTTGAGCGTGCTAATTGAGTGAGCGAAGTAAACGAAAATCAAGGTTTTCTAGCCAGTATGTGCAAAAATACGCAGACGCGATACACGCCTTCGGCGACAAACACATGAGACAGCAAACCATCTCCCATGTTGCAAACATCAAACACCACCCGTGCGCTCAAGATCATATGGGATTTTTTTTAATGCAACAGCCAGCGTAACTGGGCTAGCAATCTTAACCCATAAAAAGGTAGTTGCCACCTTTTCGCCAGCGCTCAGCAAACAATGCTTTATCAATGCTAAAAACAACAATACCTTTTTTTTAAAAAAAAAAAAAAGGGTTCAAAGAGTTTAACGAGCGTTAACCACTCCTGGTCATCTGCCCGAAGCCCTATAAGACCCTAAGAAAGATCAAGAAAAAGAATTAATCGAAGGAAACAATGCTGAAGCAATGGTCTAATAACAATGCTGCAAACAATGTCTTTACAAACAGGCACATGCACCGAAACCGTAGACAAAACCAGTAAATCCAACCGCCACACTAAATAGAAGTAACGTAATCGTGGACCCGTGTGCTATAACAAAGCGCAGTTAAAAGGAAAAGGGGAAAAAAATAAGTATAGTAACATTATTGGGCGTGAATGAAAGGGGAAAAAAATGTATAGTAACGTAATCGGGATTGAGTGAAAAGGAAAAAAATATGTATGTCGGAGGAAACAAGCATCGATTACTATGACTGCTATCGATGAAATAGTCACAAAAAGGCACAAGAAAATGCAAGGATTCATTACAAAAATGAAAGTAGGGAGGAGCGATCGGGGGGGGGGGGGGGGCAATATAGGTGGAGGGGGAAAATACGTGGATGGAGAGGCCAACTACAGATTCAAACCTACTATAGGGCTTTTAAGACACAAAAATGCGCAATCAGATTCAGTGCCACAAAAAAAGACAAGGCCACAAGACGTGAAAGACGCCGTCTGCTTCCGAGTTACGGAAATGAATGATGGATGGTGAAATGAACCACAGGATACATGGATTGAGTGAGCAGCCACCTTAGCATAATTACCCATATTCAAGAACCTGCATTATTTAAAACTAGACAAAGCCCGTGCTATGCACGGGGCCGGTCATGAATTATGTTTACACACACTTTTCCCGACACTTTTCGTGGCCCGTGCCTCGTACATCTTATTGTGAGCTGTATGCGAGTTGTTCGACCGCTCCCTCCCGGCTGAACTTGCCATGCTGGTAGAATGGAAGAGTCCACTTGCAATGTGGGCGTGAGGAGGAGGAAGCGATTTTTGGCCTTTTCTTCTAAACTGCTCAGCCGGGTCCAGCATTATTATAAGGATTACAGATTTCACTCTTATGGGGCAGGTGTACTCCTAGATTCTAGTATAGTACAACTAGTTCTAGTATATAGATAAACCAAAAACGTAAGCGAATATAAAACAAAAACCCGTCTGAGCATACAACTATATGGAAACCCACTGCAGACGCTCAGCGACTGTTCGTTTATCACTATACAAGGGGTTCGTTTTTTACATTCACCGGCATATGTATAAGTAAACAATACTAATGAACTCACATTTCACCAAACTACGCAGTAACCATACACAGTTCATACCCACTATCCTACAATACGGTATGGCCTACAAAATTACTAGCATCGTTCAAGTAATTCCTAGGGTGGTTCAAACAAATTGAACTCAAACTACAGGCCAAAGCAACCTCTCATTTCTTTACACCTATTGATAGTATTATTCCGGTAAAGTTTCAGCTTCCAGCTCTATCTGAAAAAGGTTGCTCGTCAACATGCTATAATATCACTATGGCGCATCAGGCCATTAGTGCCGTACAGCAGTGTATAATCATACAGGTTTGGTGGAACCAGTCTGGTATTTAAGTAACAGCTGGAGTTAATGTTAGTAGACAGTTTAGACACTCGGTGATTTAGAGTCATTGCAGATTCAAGCAGCTGCCTACAAACAGACAAGTTCTCCAGCAATTTCATAATTACTTGAATGAAACCAAGTCAGCGCTCAATGTCAGTCATCAGACGATTGTGGAGGTCTTGCAGATTTGGTCTGTGCTACCATTCCAATATCACTTAAAAAGCATGGTATTGAAAAGCTAGAAAACATAATTGCTAGTTGCTGTTGGAAAAAAAAACAAGAAACATTTGTCTAAAGCCCAAAAGGAGCGAGAAATGAAGTATACAGTGTACGTGGACAAGCTTTTTGATGTATCTCATGATGATGCATTAACATAAGGAAAAAAGAAGACCAAGGATTTCTACTTGACCCAGTGAAGAACCGCCATATGGTCATCTCAACTGTTAATAAAGAATTGGCAAAGAGGCAGAAGGCTCAACACCGGCGAATGAGGAGGAAGAACCCCCATGGCCACTAACCCCATCACTGCTTCGACATAAAAGATGAAGTTGGCATTAGCTGATGATACTGATAGCTCATCTTCATACCATTCGGATTCTGATGAACTCTGCAGTCTTTGTGTCAAGTAGCACGAGTGCAAGACCAAAAATGTCCATCCAGCTATTCACCCCACAAGTAACAAGTGCACTGAATCGAAATAAGACATCAGACCATGAAGCACTTCAAATGATGGTTCAAACTTCGGCAGCTCTTGGCCATGATCCCAAATCACTTGCCTTTGTCACGAGTCTCCATACACAGAGCACGAAATAAGGCGAAAAAGGAGCATGTAAACGACAGTGGCTGAATTTGTACCCGAATATCATGTGGTAGTGCACTAGGACTGTCGGTCCTAGTGCGAGTGGCGAGTGGAAATCTTAGAATTTGCGACTTACAGAATTTAGCGTTACTCGCCAAAACGGCGACTAGCCATAGAGCATGCCACTAAATAGGGAGTATCTCTGGAACCGTACAAGTTAGAGACGAACGGTTTGCGGCTTTATGCTCAAATTTATGAGAACTGTTTAACTGGATTTTCTGCAATAACACTGGAGTTTAAGAAAATTTCACAATTTTGTTAATGCATAAATTAGAGAAACCATGCATAACACAAAACACATTTGGTATATGTGGCGAGCAGAAATTGTGAAATGGCTAGTGCTTTCTAAGGTCTATACTGGCCACGTGGCGACTGCTACTAGATTGACATTCGAAAGGATTGCTAGGGCAGCAAAATTCTGCCTGAAATCTATGGAGCTAGTGAAGCGTCAATAACTATTTGCTAGTCAACCGTTATCTATTTATGATTAGTTTCCCGTTGCTACTAAATGAATGCGGTAATAGAAAACAAATTACATGTATTATAAATAACACGGATAAAGAACAAAGAGCTACAGTAATTTTAAACATTGCTACAAGATTGTTGTCATATCACGCTATTTCCAAAATTTGCTATTCTCCCTCAAAGTACAGATTCTAGCAATGATCAAACGTCGGTAGAAACGTCGGTATTTAGCTTCTCGCAGCGAAAATGCAAAATCCAACATGGCGTCCAATTCGTGGCTATCAAATCGAAGACAAACCATCGAATGCCGGCATAAAAAAACAGTTCGTCTTGTACTACAGCAAAATTGTTTCCTTGTTGTCATAAATCGACGCTCAAATGTTGCAAGCATCCTACGCCGTGTCGCGAGGCATGAGAAGATTTGAGTCTGGTCGTTGCCATGGTTACTAATACGCATAGACAACTCGAAAGCCGCTCCGGTAAAGGCGAGAAGCAGCCATCAGAGTTAGCATTGGTCAAGTAAAAGCTAGTTGAGTGAGAAAACTGTCGTTGCGTAAACGAGCCCTAAATCTTAGGAGATAGAAGGAAAAAACTGATTTTTGTGCCAAAAGTGGCTTCTGCAATAGGACTAAATGAATTAAAGGCCCCATTTGATCTGGTGGCAGTGGCGTAGCTAAGGGTGTGCAAACGTGTGCAATGCACACGTTGCCCTCAGTGTGTGCGCACGTTGCACTTTTCGCCAGTAACTACCTATTTTCCATGATCCATCATCCATCCAACGGTGTCACTAAACTTTGACTCCTCCGTCACGTCATCGTTGCATATTGCTTTTTTCCTTTTCTTATTGTGAAGTTGTGAACGCGACCCAATCAGACATTCACGTACCATACGAGTGGGCCTGTATGCTTGATGATTAGGAACTGGAGCTCAGGCCAAAGGCCATCGGCTCCACCCGTAAATTTTTTTTGTAGGCCTAGTACAGTACTGTAGGCCTGTAATTGGTATTTGACTCTTTGTTCACTGAAAGTTGTAGTGTTTAGAATTTGATGTACAACCTCCCCATCGGTCGGTAAGAAACAAAAGTTAACATCCATCGGCCAAAAATTCCTCTCCCATCACCAGGTCTTCCTTATGCACATGTTGCCCTCTGCCTAGGCACATGTTGCCCAAATTCCTGGCTATGCCACTGTCTGGTGGAGACGTGAAGCTCATTGATAAAAGTTGCAAGTATGTGCTTTGACACAACGTCTGCGAACACAGGCCATTTCAATGGAGTACGTGTCAAACTAGAAAAAGAGAATTGCCGGCCCACACAGGCTAAATTTTGTTTATACTGTTAAGAACGAAAATTTACATTGCCTCTAAATTTAGCATTCTTATTCTCGAACGCAATTTCCCTCTTTAGAATGATTTTACTAAATCCACCCAGCTCCCTAACCCGAAGTTCGGATGCGCGCTTCCTTCCTATAAAAGATTCGACCGGCCGAAAGGGGTCACCTATTATTCCTCACAAATTGTCATGGTGGTGACTTGAGAGGGGAGGTAGGGTGGGCACAGATAATGTGTATTTTCGTTCTTGCCAATAAAAACAGATTTAGCTGATGTGGGCCGGCAATTCTCTCATTGCCGACGAAAATATATTACCTGTAAATTTAGTATTTATAGAATGCCTCGTTAAAACTGGCAGCGGGCCGTTTGTTTACTACCTCAGTTGTGCACAGGCGAGGGTTGACGACACTTCTGGCTGCAACGATGACACCCAGATGGCCATGGCGGCCACTTCTTGGTGAAATGCTATCACTATTTTTTAAAGCCAATCCTTTTTTGGACTTGGCGGTTTCTTTTATCATTATGGTTTTTTTGGTATAATACATTAGAATTAAGCAATTATTTATCCGAATACGAATATATCTTACTAAGCATATACTAGGCTAACTGCGTTCTGACAGCGGCGACATAAAGGAAAGCCCGTAAGCGCTTGATGGAGTGTCCATGATAATAATACGGCATGTCCCATCTCTTGTTCTGGGTAGCGAAACCATGCGGCCAATGTAACTATCTTAGTGCTGTTCGATGCTGCTTTTTTCGATGTCGATTCTTTTACATCGATGCATTGCGATGTTTCTTGAATAAATTAAATCGTAACCCACCTAAATATAAAATGAGGGGGCGGGAGGGAGGAGGAATATGCCCACTGTCATGGGGCGCTTGCAGGACACAGCCAGCCTGACGCTCCATGCCAATAAACTAATATTTCTGTGATTACCGTATTGGGTCGCATATAAGCTGCACCCAGAGAATAGCCCTTGCCAAAAAAAATGTGCACACAAAGCCAAATGTTTTCTGCACAATTCATGACCTGTAAACATGTGGAAATGCTGGTATTAATTAATCAATAGACAAGCACCTAATGTTGTGACTAAAGTCTTCTTTTATTAGTAGTGAGCAGCAATTCTTATCCATTTGGGGCCATGTTTGTTTAAAAATGATAAGTTAAATGTTTTTTTTTTTAGAAATAACTTCAGAACGGGTGGAGCTAGTGACTTGTGATTTGCACCATAGGAAAGCTGGCGAAAAAACGGTTAAAATGGAGTATTTGAATGTCAAAATCGGTTAATATTTAGCGAAGTTATCGTTATTTCCGCGTACAAACCACTGGGGGATAAAAATAGACAAAAACCTCGATGTCAACTCAACATTGAACGAATGCTGAATGTTGACAAAACATCGACATCGCGATGCATTAATCGAACAACACTAAACTATCTTCTTGGATTATAGTATATTTCAGCACGTGCTTGAAATGGCACTGAGAGACAGAGAGAGACATGCAATTTCTACCCCAGTCGGCCATGGCTCGAAGAAGTCGTCTCCCTTCCCTCCCCAGCTTCACAGTCGTGGAACACTGTTGCACGTGCAGCTGTCTCATGCCTGGACTAATCTTAGCACGAGTGGTATTTTTCGCACCTATCTATTAGGTTAAAACTTGTACAACGTATTTTTTAATGTGAGTTATTAATGTGAATTACCCACATTAAAAATTTCGCTGTATAGGTTCTAACCTAATGGACAGGTGCAAAAAATACACTAGTGCTACGATTAATCCTGGCATGTGGCTGCTCCACGTGCAACAGTGTTCACGGCCGTGAAGCTGGGATGGAGACGGCTTCTTCAAGCCAAGGTCGACTGGGGTAGAACACACGTTGTCTCGCCCCTGACACTAACACCAGTTCAAGCGTGTGCCGGAATGTTGATGCCTTTCAGGGACCGGTCATTATTTATTGTCGGGGGAGGGGGCTCCCCGTCAAGATGGGGAGGGGGTTCAAAAACACAATGATCAACTGGAAGAAAAAGACATGTTTCGACTTAAAAAAAAGACACTTTCAGCAGTCAACATTTCTAAAAACGACAGCAACAGTGGTATACCGCCAATAAGCATGCAACAACGGTCATGCATGCAATGATTGTTGCACCGACAACTGAAACAATTCATTCAGCACTGGAAGTCTACATCTACGAAATAAATAAGTCTTCCTGTCGTATCAGGTTGCCAATGCCAATTTCTACGACAGCCCCGAAATTACTAACAGGTGGTCATCATTTGGTTTAAAACTAAGCTTTTAACTAAGTTTTCTTAGGACGTATAACATCACGCCAGAAAAAAAAGAGGCAAAACTAATGAACCAAATTTGATGAAATTTTGTATACTGACCATGACCAAGCACAACTCGAAGAGGGACTTTTTTAGATTGGACATCGCGTAAATTTTGGGCCGAAAATTAAGAAAAATCTTATCGGAAACTGTTAAGACACCAGTTGTTAGAAACCAAGGTGTGCTTTTGTTTATGAGGCTAGGGTTTAGCTCGTAATAAATTCAAGTAATTCAATTGGTGTGCGTATTGGATTTCACATTGAATAACGATGTCTGCCCCACGACGTTGCGTTTACAAAACAAAGGATGCAACAGTTTTGAGTATCAATAAGTCAGGTTCACGAGAAACATGCAACCGCATTGTCGATGAACGACAAACTGTTTCGTAGTTGAGAATACAAATAAACAGATTCGGAAAAAAAAAATTGTGGAAAATTCAGTACAATAATGAAAAGGGAGAAAGGCGAGGAGGGAATGAAAAAGTAAGGGAGAGAGGGGAAAGGAGGGACGGAGTGGAGAATCAACTATGTATGTGCAGCTGCCCCCTACCTCGGGGAAACTGCATTCCACTCCCCAGATACAATGTCATCCTCCTGTATGCGAACATGTAATAGTGGTGGGCAATAGTTATAATATAGCTAGATCTACACCCGATTCCGAAGTCAAATTGGTCAAAGGGTTTTAGCGAGCGTTAACCGCACCCGGTCATCTGCCCGACGCCGCCCTAAGGCCCTTATACCGAAGTCCATTCCATTCTGAATTTTAATTGAGGCCGCGGCCTGCTGCCATGCGCCCCACAAAACAAAAGGAACTACATTAAACTCACAAAGCTTACACCAACAATAAGAAGTAACAATCAGTCAACAATAAGTATAGTAACAGGGGTGAATTAATAAAGCATACGCAGCTTTCATTTCAGCCTGGTAGTAACAATAACTTTAAATCATTGCTACGTTGCAAAGTGGCCGGCAACAATAACACCTCTGTAAACAATGAAACTTAATTTACCACACCATAATATCATAACCAGCGACAAACAATTGTTTAAACGATTAAAATTAAAGCATAATAGTGAAAATCGGATAAATATTCAAAACGCGCAAAAATAAACAGACGGCTTCGCTCACTCCATCAGCCTTTATTAGCCAGATAAACATACTTGTTTAAACGATGCATAAATCTTACATTATAAACCAGAGGCTCATAGCAGAAATGAAGCAACAACTACCCCGGAAGGAGAACCTCTACGATGAAAACAGGCGAGTGTGTCAATTCTTTGGCTAGAAGTTGAAAAGTGGTATGTTGATGCCTTGAAAAGAATTTGGCACATTGTTGCCTCGAATAACAATTGGCTCTTCGCGGTCATCGCAGAGGCATGTCTTAAATGACGTCATGCACGAGTTATTGTTCACACGGTACGGATTGCGCAAGCCAAAGCGATAAATTGAGAGTGACGAGGAGGGCCTGAATGACAAATACCCGTGTGTGGGGCAGTGCGTCTAGGAGTTGAATGTCCCTTAACGGTGAATGCCCATGTGTATCGCAGTGCTTCTTGTGGAGTCGTCACTTGTGTGCTCCACAATGGCAGCCACCAATTTCATGTCTATTTGTTAACCCTACCAAGATAACCCTTTAACCACTAAATAGGCTGTTCCACAATTGTATATTGTCTTAAGTGCATCACATGACCTCCCTGTATTTAAGGAGCAGTAAACAGGAAGTTCGCTGTCTTATCAGCTGTAGCCTACACTCTGGTAGTCCGTGTGTTTATTACCATTGGTGCCCACGCTGGGCTAAGGTGTGTCCCCGCCTAGGACATCACAGTTGGCGACGAGTCCGGTACCTTTGGTAATCTTTAAAAACTTAAGCTTAACTGATAGGTCTTCAACCACATCTTGCTCCATATTTGTGGTAAGTTGCAAATTTTTTTCATTTTGGCAATGAAAATTAGTGCTCTGAATTCCTATCAGAGTTTAAACTTTTTCAAACAGTGTTATTTTGACGTGGTAGTGCTGTGTGGTACGAAATGATAACAGTTAAATTTAGTACCTTAACAACTAGAACCGAAGTGGGCAATTGGATTTATTAAGGTTAATTTTACCTTGGCAGTGTTCTAGAGCGACGCACTGGCGTGTCCGCACAGGCAGTATTATAAACCTGAAGGTTCGAAAAATGCGCTGCTAAATTAACCCTTGTAAATTCGATTGTGCCATTGCCCATATTCGGGCTAGTGTGTGCCGGTGTAAAATTTAACACCGTAGGTTTATGCTCAAACTTAGTGAAATCTGGTCTGTGCTGAGGCTTAGGCCAGAAGTGTTGTTTTGTAAAACGTTGCAAATGGTGAA
>JAHWFP010190071.1:0-11118 GCA_023313725.1 Lithobius niger | reverse complement strand
TTGCTCCATATTTGTGGTAAGTTGCAAATTTTTTTCATTTTGGCAATGAAAATTAGTGCTCTGAATTCCTATCAGAGTTTAAACTTTTTCAAACTGTGTTATTTTGACGTGGTAGTGCTGTGTGGTACGAAATGATAATAGTTAAATTTAGTACCTTAACAACTAGAACCGAAGTGGGCAATTGGATTTATTATGGTTAATTTTACCTTGGCAGTGTTCTAGAGCGACGCACTGGCGTGTCCGCACAGGCAGTACTATAAACCTGAAGGTTCGAAAAATGCGCTGCTAAATTAACCCTTGTAAATTCGATTGTGCCATTGCCCATATTCGGGCTAGTGTGTGCCGGTGTAAAATTTAACACCGTAGGTTTATGCTCAAACTTAGTGAAATCTGGTCTGTGCTGAGGCTTAGGCCAGAAGTGTTGTTTTGTAAAACGTTGCAAATGGTGAACGTAAAACATTTTTTCAAAGCCTAGTCCCTTTAAATTTAACTTGTAGGCAGTTAATTTATACAACTAGGTAGGCTACAGTCAAGCTTGATTTATTTCTGTGTTTAAATAAGTGACCGGTAGTCTTGAGTGCTCCAGTTTAATCCTTGCATGTTAAACAGGATTGTAATTAAATTTAATTAAATTTAATTTTGTAGGCTTATGCCAAAGACAGGTGTCGGTAGCAAACCACCTGTAACTGCTAAAGTTAGCAGTGAAAGTGAAACTGAAAATAATTTAGTAGTGAACGCAAGCGTTAATGAAACTAGTTCTAATTTAAATCTAAATTTTGAATCTAGTGATAGTGAAGACGACGTCAACATGGGTTCGTCTAAAACCGCTGGTTTATTTTCGGAATTCGATTGCGAGTCTGACACATGGGAGAAATACTCCAGCCGAATTCGTTACTTTTTTTTAGCTAAAGAAATACCAGCAACCAAGCAAGTTAATTTTCTAATGGCATCTGTGGGCCAGAAAATGTTTGATAGAATTCTTAATATCCTCTCACCTGATTTGCCCGACTCATTAACATTTGATGAGCTCGTTAAAAAAGTTTTAGACGACATTGAGCCAGTGCCCTCAGTGGTGTCTGAGCGTGTTAAATTCTTTAGAAGATCGCAAAAATCAGATGAGAGTATCGGGGAATATTTAGCTGCCTTAAAGCTAATGACGAAGTATTGTGACTTCGCAAAAATTAAAGACATTAACAGCGAAATGATTAGGGATCGCCTAATTGGGGGGATCCAATCAGAAGTCATTCAACGCGAGTTGTTGAAGCAGACTCTGGATTTAAAGGCTACAACATCCTTAGCTTTATCCTTAGAATCTGCTGAAACAGACCAAAGCGTTTTGAGAAGCCATTCTAGAGCTGTTAACTACGTAGCTAAAAAATCGGGCAAAACATCAAGTAGGCCTAAATCCACTAAGGATTTCATTTGCTATTGTTGCGGCAAAAATGGCCACGTGAAAACACGTTGTAAATATCGAGACTATACTTGTGGCCGTTGCCACACTGTCGGCCATTTAAAAGCCGTGTGCCGAAAAGCTAGTCATTCGAATAGAACTTTAAAATCACTCGACCACCCTAAAGCAAGTTCTAGCACAAATTTTAAGGCTAGGCCGAACACAAAACAAAAGCATAGCTACAAAAAACGCGTCAACAAACTCGAACGCGATAGCGAAAGTGATAGTGAAGAAGACCAGGATGTTGAAGCCGAAAATTCGGAGTCTGGTTCCGGGTCTGATGACGATTCAGACAACGACTATCTTGTACTGAAAAATAATACTCTTGGACTGAGTCAGGCTGCGGACCAGATTTCAATTCCCCTACAAACCAACAAAATAATAGTAGTAGTTAATTCTATGAAAATCCATAAATGGAAAATGCCAGTCTGCCTAAATGGTGTCAAGCTAGAAATGGAACTTGATTCCGGGGCAGATGCATCCATTATCCCTATTGAGTGGCATCAAAAATATTTTGCGGACTGTCCTTTAAAACTCAGTCCGTACTCGATACACTCATACACTGACGGAATTGAGAACACGATTTACACTGTAAGTCTGAAGGTTGAAGTTCAAGGTCAAATCGAACATTTGGATGCTTTAGTTTCAAAATTATATAAACCTGCATTAATGGGAAAGGATTGGCTTTCTATTTTTCGAGTTAATTTCCATCCTTTTTACGACCTACAAACGAAAGTGAAACCTAAGAAAAGTGTTAAGAAAATTAAAACTAGCATTACGCCAGTTGACACTTCCGAAATAGTGAAGGGTTTCCCGGAGCTATTTTCTGAAGGCATGGGTAAGTTTAAGAATTTTAAAGCCAAAATTCATTTAAAACCTGATGCCAAGCCTGTGTACAGTCGTGTAAGACCGGTTCCGTTAGCACTCAAAGAAAAGGTTAACCAAGAAATTCGTAGATTGGTTGGCCTTGGAATTCTAAAGCCTATGGAAACTTCTCAGTGGTCTACGCCGATCGTCATAGTTCACAAAGCGGATGGTCAAATCCGAGTGATTGGTGATTATAAAACCACCGTGAACCCTCAACTCGAAGTCGACCACTATCCAGTTCCCACGGCCGCAGAATTATTCAGTGAATTAGCAGGCAGTGACACTTTTTCCCTTATCGATCTTAAGGATGCATTTCTGCAAATTGAACTCGACAAAGAGTCACAAGAAGCTTTGACAATAAATACACCCCTGGGTTTGTTTAGATGGCTTCGCGTACCCCTGGGCCTGGCGTCCAGTCCTGGAATTTTCCAGAGGGTAATGACTCAAGTCACCAGTAAAATCCCCAAATGTCTCCCGTTTTATGATGACATCCTGGTGAGCGGGAAGGGGGGTGAGCATGACGAATCGTTAAATAAACTGTTAAATGCTTTACAAGATGCAGGAGCCAAACTTAGGATCGAAAAGTGCAAACTGTCGCGGCCTGAATTAAAATATTTAGGCCACATGATAAATGCAGAAGGCCTGCATACACTCCCCGAGGTTATCGAAGCAGTCACAAACGCTCCTAACCCAACATGTATTCAAGAGCTACAGAGCTTTCTGGGTTTTGTAAACCATTACTCAAAATATCTACCGAATCTCGCTCATATTCTGTCACCAGTAACACGTTTGTTAAGCCCAAGTGAGAAGTGGGTTTGGGGGGCAGAATGCGACCGAGCCGTGAGTAAAGTAAAAGAATTATTTCTTAAATCAAAAGTTCTGGTTCATTACGATCCGAAATTAAAGCTCAAGCTCGTTTGTGACGGCTCACCCTACGGAATAGGCGCGTGCCTGATGCATGTCATGAAAAACGGTGAATCACGGCCGATAGCTTTCGCTTCACGTAAACTCACTCAAGCGGAAGGAGGCTACTCGCATTTTGACCGGGAAGCGCTCAGCGTGGCTTGGGGAGTGAAACGGTTTCATGAATACGTTTATGGTCAGCGATTCATACTGCAGTCTGATCAGAAGGCTTTAGTTTGGATTTTTGGCCCTAAAAAGGGAATACCGCAGATGGCAGCCGCCAGGGTTCAGCGTTGGGCAGTGATGCTTAATGCTTACGATTACGAATTTGAACACATTCCCGGTAAACTTAATTTGACGGCAGACGCTTTATCGCGCCTTCCCCTCCCAAATACCGAGGAATTCGAGAAAGCAGAAGAGCAGTACAATATTCTTGCTTTAGAAACTATTTCTAATCTTCCAGTTTTAAACGAGACACTCGTTCTTGAAAGTAAACGTGATAAAATCCTTTCAAAAGTTTATCGTTATGTGAACCATGGTTGGCCTGACAAATGCGAAATTCCCGATCTGTTACCGTACTTCACACGTCGTGCTGAAATCTCTGTCGAAAACGAAACCTTATTTTGGGGGTATAGAGTCCTGGTGCCGACGGCCTTGCGGAGACAAATCTTGAAGGATCTACACAGTGCTCACTTAGGCATAGTTAAATTGAAAAGTTTAGCTAGACAAAAAGTCTGGTGGCCTAAGATTGACTCTGACATTGAAAATAAAGTCAAATCATGCCAAAATTGTCAAGAGTATAAAGATACTCAAACGTCAGGTCCTAAGCATACGTGGGAATATCCACTAAAACCCAACAATCGCTTACACGCTGATTTTTTGGGCCCGATGGACAATTACATGTTTTTCATTCTTGTAGACGCACATACAAAAATTCCTTTTGTGCATAAAATGAAGTCAACAACGTCCGCGCGTGTCATTGACGTTTTAAACAATCATATAGCTTTATATGGTTTAATGGACAGCTTAGTTACGGACAATGCTGCCCAATTTTTGTCAGCAGAATTCCAAAATTGGTTAAAATCCAACGGAATTAGGCACATGACCGGGCCAAGTTTTGCGCCTTGGACCAACGGTTTGGCTGAGGTATACGTCCGTAATTTCAAGAGAGTCTACAAGGCCGCGCGGCGACAGGGGTCTACTATTCAAGAGAGTATAAATTCTTACTTGTTATCAGCACGAATCACTATCTCCGCTACCACGCAAGCAACACCCGGAAAATTATATTTTAACCGAGAATTAAAGTCTCGGCTGGATTTGTTGTTCCCTGACCCTATTGCAGCCGTACGCCGTAAACAATTAAAACAAGTACAGAGCACCCACCATCGTGAGTTGAAAACGTATCAAATAGGTGAAAAGGTTTGGTATCGTCACTTTTCAACGACAAATGATAGGCTATGGTCAGTCGGTATGGTTAACCAAAAATGTGAAAATCAGTCCTATACTATCGTTGATACTAACGGTAATACGATTCGCAAACATCGCGAACAGCTAAGGGTACATACCGCGGAAAATGATTATCCAGAACAGCCTCCAAACGCACTTGTTTCGACGGCGAAAAGCAGTAATTCTTTCGTGAATAATAATGAGCAACATCACTCAAATTTCAAACGCATGTCTTTTGGTGGCAAACAACGTGAAAAGCCAAGTTTCGCTGACGTAGCTCCTGAGCGTCGATCTCTCGGCCAATCCAGAAAGTCAATTTCCGTTACTGAGGGAAAAATTCCACCAATCCAACAGCTTGAAAAATCACCTGAGAATTTACATCGCAAGTCACCAGGTGGCAGGAAATCTCCAGCGAAATTACCCCACACACACGAAGTGGATGAGTCTGCTAACGTAAATAACCAATCACCTTTGGCTACTACCAGCGCCCCTCTTGAAGGAAATTCTAAGCCAGAAAGGTCGCAATCTCCATCGATTATTACGTCACCGTCCACTAAGCAATCACCACCGAAGCCAGGTCATGCTAACAAAAAAGCGAAACCGAATCCCAATAAACGCAAAGTTGTGCTTTCACCAACACAGGTTGACATTGCAGCGCAGCTTCAAAATGCTCATCGTTCAAAGAGACTGCGTAGAGCTCCAGACAAGCTCAATTTGTAGTTTTTTTGCAAAATTACCATTTGGCTACAACTTCTTCGTTTTTTTTTGTTGTAATCCGTTATATGTGAATTAAATGATAGTTCTTTTTAAACTGTAGCGAGTAACGCTAAAACGTTTTGTCCCCTAGTTGTTCGTGCAGAGAATTGGCTCTGTTAATTTTAAAAATGTCCACCTTTAAAATTAGGTAAAAATGTAAGTGTATTTTGTTGTTCGTGTGAAAAATTGATTTCACGATTTTATCTTTTTTGTATCTTTTTGTCTTTTCATGTACCTAAACACTTCCGACATCGGAACAAAAAATTGCTTGGAGCCGCAATTCACACTCCGGTGAAGCCTAATCCAGATGTTTGTCCACAGCAACGCTGTAGCGTTTCAGCTGCAGAAATGGTTGCTGCAAAAAGAAAATTAACCAAAAAAGGCTACAAAATTAAAACAACATTAAAATTTATTGTAAAATTGCTCCAGAAACCAAAACAGAAATTTAAAACTGGCAAGTTTTCAGCCAGTTTATTAATGTTTAATTTTTTGCTTAATCATGTACATCTTCAGTTCTTTATTTTTGTAAAACAGCTTTCAAAAATAGTGTTTAGTTTTTCCTCGAAAGCGAAAAATTATGTATCTTTCTTTAAAAATAGGTAGTGCACTAAAAAATACATCTTGCCTTCATAATCATGATTTTATTTCCAGCTAGGCTTAGATTATTTTTTTTTCTGTTTTTTTTTTTCGCTCGCTGCATTGTGGAGTCGTCACTTGTGTGCTCCACAATGGCAGCCACCAATTTCATGTCTATTTGTTAACCCTACCAAGATAACCCTTTAACCACTAAATAGGCTGTTCCACAATTGTATATTGTCTTAAGTGCATCACATGACCTCCCTGTATTTAAGGAGCAGTAAACAGGAAGTTCGCTGTCTTATCAGCTGTAGCCTACACTCTGGTAGTCCGTGTGTTTATTACCATTGGTGCCCACGCTGGGCTAAGGTGTGTCCCCGCCTAGGACATCACACTTCTGTTAGCCCTGCTCTTTAGAAAATAAAGACATTGGGAGGAGGGGGGGGGGGAGGGGAAGAAGCGCGAAATCATGGGCGAAACAAAACCCCGGGCAAAGCCGGGAGGCCCTGTACGACTATTGCCCGTGTGGGGGGGGGGGCATTGCGTCTTTTACCAGTAGGCATATGATTACCCATTAACTGAACAACATCCCAAACAACAACAACGTTCAGGCAACAGTGATAAATGACATCACAAGCCAAGTGATAAACAGGGAGAGGGGCAGTGCGTCTGTGTGGGTAACAGGATAGGAAGGGACGAAAGGTGAGAGGGGAGGGCGAGGGCAGGGAGATGATGTGATGAAAGGGGTGGGTGAAGATGGGAGGAAAAGGGAAACTTATACGAAGAAAAATACCCAGTCGCAGCTAATGTTCACACAACACCGATCGAAAACTAGGAAACAACCACGGGTGAAGCCGGGTATGATGCTAGTTCTGGCATAAAATTCAATCAGTGTTTATTAGCCAGATAAAAATAATTGTTTAAACGATGCAATAAGAGTTGGAAACAAATTCAGATTGTCAGAACAGGGTCCAAACAAGTAGGAAAAAAGTTGTTTTTTTTAAAGAAGTATGTCTCGGTAATGTGTCAAGTTTGATGGTTAATCTAGACACACGCTAGTGTGGCACGGCCAAGTAGATGATCGGCCAAGTAGGTGAAATTAATTGTGATTGAATTATTGGATTAATTGAGCTTCATTCAATCACATTAACCTCGAGAGGGGCAACTGAAAAGAGATGCATTGATTGAGCGAGCGAAGCGAATGAAAATCAGTGTTGTTAGTGCTCAAAAATGAGAATGAAGAAACTTAAGTAGGCTGTGTGAAGCATGGACCGAACCGTGTCAGTGTGGCTGATGAAATAGCTATTGGGCAATGGCAAATGTGAAAATTATGAATGTGTAAATTTAGACATAAAATCCCTCTATTAAAAAAGGTAGAGATAGGCTAAGACTTGACCTTTGGTAGATTCACAGTCCTAAGTTGCGTATCCCCCCAAAATTACAAATGGCATAAGAGAAGCCACCAAGTTTCCAAAAAGGGTCGGCCTTTGAAAGTAGTGATATCATTCAACCAGGGAAAGGCCACCAAGGTTAATACTATTAGACAAGTTAATCGCACCAAATAATAATACTTTGGACGTTAAATGAAAACCTGAAGACAGTTTTCATTTAACTTTCAAACTATTAGACGGTGCGATTAACTTGGTTTATAGGATTAATTTTGGCGGACTTTCCCTTGTTGAATGATATCACTTCTTTCAAAGATCGACCCTTTTTGGAAATTTGGCGGCTTCTCTTGTACCAGTTCTATTTTTGGGTGGATTCTGCTTTAACGTGACAACGATTCCCTTGCTCTTCGAATGAGCATTTCGCACTCAAGCAACATCGATTATCAACAGATTTCAACATCTCCCTCTTCTAACAAAATTTTTTTTTTAAATTAATTTCTTTTATAGCCTTAGCCGAAGCAACTTAATGCTCGTGTGGCTGAACCGGCTCAATTTTGAACATTACCAGTCCTTCTTGAGAAGAGGAAATTTCTGGTAAAGGGAGGGGCCAACCTGTGGATTCGATCCGGGAAACCTCGATCATTGTAGAGGCCGAAAGATTGTCCAGAATTGTTCCCATAGCCGCTGAAGGAGCATGGTAGCCTCTCACGCTAGCCTGGCCAGCAATCATGGCGGGGATTTTGCCTAGGCTAGGTCCCCTTGGCAAAGTAACCAATAATCATTAGTATTAGTAACATTTTTCTAATAATGGTTACTGACACATTTTAACTGATAGCAATTGCTAAATTGACGGATGAGTTCTCTTATCTTTGGTTTGGGAGAAACACAGTTTGTTTCGAACATTATACTCACTCGTTTGCTTAACAATGTAGTTTGCACTTTGATACGCGAATGCAATGTTGTAAAACGTGTTCAAAATAGACATTTTTGGGTCATGGGGTAGATTCTTTTCCCAGTGTTCATGAAAGGAGGATTTCGGAATCACTAAATGCAGTGTTGGGCGGTAAACCGGTTCTCACAGTGTACCGCGGTTCCAAAAATACGACTGCACAAAATACCGTCCTTTGTTAAAATACTGGTATTGTTTTGATATGAAAAAAGGCGCTAAAATTATAACAATTGTCCGTTTGTTGTAGGGTTGTTAGGTTAGCATAAGTAGTAGATATGAGCGCATGGATATAGAGACCAGCATAGGGTCAATAAATTAAAGTAAAGAGTTAAAGGGTTTTAGCGAGTGTTAACCGCACCCGGTCATCTGCCCGACCGCAGCCATATAGTAAAACAGTGCAACCATCAGAAAGGTCAAGAATAGTAAAATTGGAAATTAAAAGTAATGCACCAAAGTGGAGCCAACTTTGGATTTCTTTGATGCCACAACCAACGTTTTATATTTGCATTTCTACTAGGATATTATTTCACGTTAAATTCAAATTTTGAAGACGGTTTGTGCATTAAAAAAAAGTTTTTACATGTTGAACATATAGGCTATGTTAAGCATAAATCGGGGGAGAATCAATTTTTCTTATTATAATTTTAAAAATCTGTATTAGCACCATAACACCAGATACCGCTTCATCCACAAGAACCGGGAAAAACCGAGTACCGCCGTACTAAGCCTAGTATCACCACCGGCGAAAAAATTTGGATGCGATGTAAGTACAAAACAAGCTTTAAATAATGATTGTCATACAACAATGACAAAAGAACCAAACTGCTGTTGTTGTAATTGTATCTGGAAATTGTTCCATTTGTATCTTCTCTAGGCTGTAGTGACAGAGACAACCCAGTTTAAGGTTAGGTTCCTTAAATAAATTAAAGCTACTGAAGAGAGCTGAAACCACACCCTGTTATCCGCCACACTGAAGACAAGACGGACAATCTAGCTGACGAAATCCAAGCGGAAAACCCAGGATCTTTGACATCCCACAATCAACATGAGCACACGACACCACAGGGCCCTTCGCGTCACTACTGTTTTAGGCTACAAACAAATGCGAGCCATAAGCTCAAGTTAAGTCTCGCCAGCAAGTCTTGCATGCAAATGTACGCAAGGTAAGCAAAAAATAATTTCGTTTTGATTATAACTTATTTGCTACTTTGTTTCCAAATGATACATTAGGACTTCAAACTGCAACTGGAGAAAACCTATCACACCATCCACAAAATCCAAACAATTCGTTAGAATGATAGGCTTGACAAAAAAGCAGCAACAATAGCGATTTTTCAAGAGCCTTTTGTCATCTGAAACCAACTGCTTGTATAGATGGGATCAGTACTGAACGATACTAGGCATTCTGAAGAAAGAATGCTAGTCAAGAAAGGTGCAAACCCAGGAATTGGATCCGGGAAAGCCTCCATCATCGCAAGGGACCGAGATAAGGTCCAGCACACGGCAAAATAGATCACACAGCCGCTGAAGTTGCTGGCAGTCTCTCACAGCCTACTACTCTAGTGCCACACGTGTGGACTTCACCAGGGTCACCTTTCGTCATGAATCGGATCATCTTCCTCAGGCAATTAGGTTGAATCTACCACGATGACCACTGTTGCATTAGAATTTTAAACAGAAGGGGGCAGCGATTACCTAGTCGCATAAGGTATTCTGGCACTTCCGTCACTTTCGGGCCACTTCAATTCATACTTCCGGTTTTTAAAAATTCATTTTAACAAATTTTTGGACGCTGACTCTAAGGTGAAATCACAATGCTGCCACTTGTGTAAAACTTGACACCGCCACCAACAAAAATATTGAGGTGCACACCTCTATCATTTACTGCAACAGTGATCTATCTCTATTATGTATTCTGCAAGTAGTAACCACCACAACTGTAGATTAAAAATGTGTTAGGTTTTTGACCTAAAGTTTAGTTTTAGATTTTAGGAATAATTTTCAGCCCAATTTTCACCTGCCGTTTTAATTTCGTAAGTAGCAGCTCACGGAGAATTGGTTTCGAGAGTAGGCCTATTCATTTCATACAACAGGGTGACGAGAGATTTACATCTAATGTGTATCGTTACGGTTTTGGGTCTTCCTATAACGGTTAAAAGCGACGATGAAATGTTTTTTTTCATCGAGTACCGTAACGTCGAAAAAGCCTATTAGCTAAAATATGCAACGGTGTTATATTGCCGTGTTTTGTAAAGTTCACTTACAGCGGAGTTAGGCGGAGTTGGAAAAAAATTACTAAAATGGTGAGAAGGATACTGCGTCACCCTTTGCTCTATTTTACCATTGTATTTTCCTCATACCTATAAATTGTGAAGTTCATGTGACACAAACTTTCACCAGGAAAGAAAGAAATGAAACGTACGAATTGATTAGATTATTCGTTCACCCTCTGCTTATACCTACTTCGTTAAAATTGTCAAAACCTACAAGAAATGCAAGGGCGATAACAGAAGGGTGAAAAGCACGACCACGCTATGCTGTAGATCGGGGGTGATTGGGGGTCAGGTTGGTTGGGCTCCTACAGTGATTACCGATTGTGTGATTACGCTGCTGCTAATATTATAAAATTAAAAGAATCGGTTAATTACAATATTTTTGTAGAAAGGGGTCGGGGGGGGCTTGAATCGGAGGGCACGGGGCAATTGCCCCTTTTAATGCCGCAGCTAGCCTTTTTCAAACGGAGTGCAAGGGTCAAATGTGGGGGGGGGGGGGGGGGGGGGGGG
>JAHWFP010190068.1:0-11202 GCA_023313725.1 Lithobius niger | reverse complement strand
TCAAGACGGACTAAAAACCCTCCGCCACGCAGACCCTTGGCACACTAACAAACCGTGATCTTGGGATCCCTTTTAGTCGCCTCCTACGACACGCAGGGGTACGGTGGGCTTATTCTACCCCCAGCCCACAGGGGTAACATGTGATGGAAACATGCCCGTTTCTTAACAGAAACATGTGATGGAAAAGTTTCTGTTAAGAAACGGGCATGGAAGAGGCCTTGAAATGCCTTTGATCTCATCCACATTGATTTCGCTGGGCCCGTCCAAAATCGCTTGCCTTTTTTGGCAAACGACGCCTATTCCAAATATCCATTGGTCAACTAATGCTAGCAAATTATTTATTTACGTGAATTATTCGGATCATTTAGTATGGTATAGACGTTGACCAGCGATAATGGGCCCCAATTTTGTAGTTTAGAATTCGAGGGATTCTTGAAGGAAAATGGTGTGAAGCGTGTCAAGATAATTATGTACAGGCCGTGTGAGATCGGCGAAGCGTAATCCTCGCTTAAGTCAAGAGGAAGTACATTATTTATTTCTGCCAACCTCCTCTTAAAGACAGCCAAGGCAGGTGCCATAACCGCATATCTTGACAATGCATTCCAAACATTTACTAAACGATTCGAGAAAAAAAAACTTTCCACAGTTTCGTGAAAAAAACAGTAGCACCAGTCACATGTTAAAAGCAACTCATCATAAACCACAACTAACTTTCAATATCAATGACGAACTCTATTGCAGAGACACTATGCCTAAAGCACAATCAGATGGCAACCGGGAATAATAATATCTAAGGATTGAAAAACTCGTTTTCACATTGATGTTCGTATTGGTAAAATTATCTGAAAACATCTTGATCAGGTGAAAGAACGTGTTGTTTTGCCGAGTGACGCGACCTCCTAGAACGTCACTTCCCCTGTTGTTGAGCATGAAAAACCGAAGCAATTAGTTAAAGTTTGAAGGCCGAGCATTATACAACAAGCTAGTGTAAATATTAAAAAAAAATACTTGTTAAGATAACAAGCACGCTTGAAAATGGTAAATTAAAGATTTATCCCTCTTAGCAAGACAGACAAATGTCAAAGTTGACCCTACAACGAGATATTGTTGTGCGAAATTTATTTAGCGAAGACGAGTTTCTGCCACTTCTATCCCCAGAGGTGAGTTTTCTTCAAAATGAATCACGGAGGCGTCACCTCCATCTCCATGTCATTACCTAGCGAAAGCATGAGCGTTGGTGCAACGGACTTGCATCGCCAAGGGCCAGCGGAGGACTTTACATAGTATAAATCCAAGTGTGAGCGCAAAGCGCCTGACAGGTTGAATTTTTTAATGGGGCGAGGGAAGCGTGCCGAGTAGCAGCTTTTTTCCCCTTTTTCTCGTGTACTAAGTGTATTTGCGTTTATTTTGTTCAAGTGTTAGAAATTAAGATGAAAAATTATTAGGAATTTAGCTAACAAAATAATGAAGGTATAGATAATTCTTAAATGCTGAAAACGATGTGTTTTATGGTATTATGGAAAACCAGCTGGTCCTGGTAGAATGATTGTTTATTACTGTGAAAAAAACGAGGATATCTATCAATGTTACAAGATTTCTACCCAGTGTTATTGTTAAACATACTAAGCAAATATCAATGTTTTATGAAAATGAGGATAGTTGTCAATTAGTTGAAGGGGGAGGGAAACAACTTAGAATTGTTTCATTGTGCACCAAGGCGAGTTTACTCTTTGCCCTGTAGAGTTAGTTGTACTCGCATTTAAGTGGGAATAGTGGGACGACTGGGATCAGTGGGTGCTATCCAGTGTGGGAGCATCCCTGATACTTTTGTATTTGGCCACTAGAGACTCTGACTAATATGTTGCTTCTCTGTCCCCAGCTTCTATGTTGCTACATTTACCAAGCTGCACTATAATGCTTTTAATAAACAGTTAAATAAAGACCTGCACCCTTAGCACAGGTGCTACGACCTATCCTTGTCTCGCTCATTCACACCCGCGCTCTAACCAGGGAAGGTTAGATATATCAAGAAAAAATAACTTCAGGGTATGTACCGAAACGTCAAGTTACTTTCCAACTATTTTGTTCTGCTTTTCAAGTTTATTAAATTTAAACTTCCAGGCCACACACGAACCCAAAACAATAAAAATTCACCAGGGCGTGGCGAATCAAGCTTTCACTGGGAAACCATGCCAGCCGGTGCATTTGTCTCTAGTCCACAGCGTGTGCTGCTAAAGCTCGATGTAAATCCCCAGAACAAATACTAAGTGCCTGGTGGTATACACATTCGACCTCACAACACTGCACACTACTGAGAGCTCTGTCAACTAGTAAGCTTTGCCCAGACCAATGACTACTTTATTTCTTAAGTCAGTACATAAAGTAGGCTATGGGCAAATTAGTTATTCGTGATGGATGGCACTATTTTTGTCTACAAATTTTAGCAATTTAAGACTTTTTACTTTTTTAAGACTAATTTTTACTGAAAATCGAGGGTTTTTTAGAAGACTACGAATTTTCACAGAAATTCAAGGCATTTCAAGGTTTGAACGAACCCTGTTCTTATGGATAAATTCTAGAATATTTCATTGCTACTCACCTTTCTTATCTTTAAAAATATTTCCTATAATTTTTCTAGTAAGGTTGATCAAATACTCAAATAAACTGATGACTGAAACCCCCAAGAAAAATCCAAGGCTGCCTCCCACATCACTTAATAGAGCAGCAAAACTGTATGTAAATCTCTCCTGCATCATTTGAAAAGTATTGCTAGGAATGTTTAAAATCAGCATGGAATAGTTCCGGTTAACTTGGCTTTTGATTGGAGGTGTTAATTCATAGATTGTCTCTTGGCAGCTTATCTTTTGCTTCTTGCAGCTTTCAGTGTATTCATTGGTCTCATAAAGTTGGTCATCAGCTACCTTTATTTCATTCATATTAGTACACGGTTTCAAATCCATCCTTGTATTGAGAAATGGATGCCTGAAAATAGAAATAGGGATATTATCATTCCAAGGATGCTAACTTTTTCAGGGTTCGACTAAGGACATCTTTACTACTGGGTGTTGAAGTGCAATATAAATGTGTGTAGATTATACTTCCTTTTTTTGAAAACGGCTCCAGCACAAAATATGAACATAAAAATGTGAAACCAACTCCATAGTATAACTTATCAATGGCCGGAAAACGTGATCTGGAGATGGACACCCCTGGTTGCACGGGGCACTTTTGTATTTTGCTGCCTTGATCTCCATCTGGCTGGGAGTGTAGAATGTGCTTTTTGCTATCTAACGCCTGCTCTCCTCCTGGACGGGTTGTAAAATGCACCTTTTACTACTTCTCTACCTGCTCGAATTTAGGAAATTTTGGCCCCCAGCACTTGACCAGAAGTGACATCAAGGTTTATGGCTGATTCCCACCAAAATCGGAACGGATACCCTTACCAGAAATTCATATAAGAATGTGAAATTTCCTTATAAGATCTTATACGTCTTATAAGTCAAACCTACTTCCTATACGAATGCTTATAAGATATCTTATAAGAAGACTTTGTTGTATAGGATATTCATATAAGATCTTATATATAATAGGCAGTCTTATAAGAAATCGTATAACGTTTCATATAAGGTTTTGTCCTATAAGAATTCCTATAAGGAATCTTATAAGGTATAGTATAAGGTTTCTTCCTTTAAGACTTCCTATAAGGAATTCTATAAGGCTTCGTATAAGGTTCTGTTTTATAAGAATACCTAGGAGAAATCGTATAAGGGTTCGTATAAGATTGTATCTTATTAGAATTCCAATTAGAATTCGTATAAGGTTTTGTATGAGGTTGCCCTATAAGCGTCGCTATAAGAAACTAGTGTTCCTATGTTGTTTTCCTATAATAGATTAATATTGAGTTAAATCGTAAATCTTGCGGAGAATGAGTATCTTTTGGTTTCCGTATTGCAAAAAATTACTGCACCTCAGAAAAATTTAATGTCCCCACCCATGTTGAAATCTTGTAGGATCCTGCGTGAACTCCTTAGAAATGGAAGGTTCCTACATGATGTAGCAAGATTTTACAAACCTGCCGAGATTCAAAATCCTGTTATTTTGTCCTGCCTTTCAAGAACTTGTCAAGATCTTATTAAATTTGGTACGATACTATTTACGATCCTAGTCAAGGGTGAGATTTTGCAGAAGTTCCTCTTCAAGTATCTTAACCTGGCAGGATTTTATGAAATTGGTTAGATCTTGTGTACTAGATCTTATAACCATTTTCACATAAGCTTTGTAAGATCCTGCCAGTACGATATTTGAATAGGAACGTGCGCATCTTATAAAACACTGTAGACAAGCTAATACGATATTGCATTACAGAGAATTTTAATTTTTTGTCAAACTTTCAACTTAAAGTTACTAATATAAATTTATTGCACAATAAATGTTAGCTCATTAAAATGAGCAAACTTTGTTGTTGGTATATGTGTCGTATTACAGAGTTAGCTGCGCTTGACAGCAACCTACCAAGCCCTTTATACATAAGCGAGAAAGAACCTACAGCAACAATTAATATTTGCGTACATTTATTTCAAAATTATTAAACAATTTAGGATTATTAAGGGAAGTAACAGGTTATAGTCTTTACTCAAAGGCTATCTTCATCGAATTTATCAGGTTGGTGACTGAAATGGGAACCTCGGACAAATCACAGCTTTCACCACCTGGGTAGTGTGAGAGACTACCAACCTTCTTCAAGGGTTACGGGATCTATTTTAAACACTATCTCGGCCCCCGAGATCTACGCATGAGTCCCCTGTTCAAATCCCCAATTTATCCCGCCCCCCTTAATAGACTTCATTCTCTTTCCAAAATATTGGTCCAAAATTGAGCTCTTGTTACACTTAACAAGAGCACTTTGCTTCAGATAATACAAGGCCAAGGAAATGTATTACAAAAACGAAAAAAATAAAAAACAATAATGACTTTTTTTTTATCTGCAGGTTACTGTATTTTTTTTAATTATTATTCAAATATGACAGTTGTAAATAAAACGTACAAAGCACTTTTTTTTGGTCCACATCTGGTGGATAATTTTGAAAAAAAATATGTAAAATATGCACACACGGACAGCTCCTCAATACTGATTTTTATTCAGTTTGCTCACTTGGTCAATAATTAGTTACAGAAGCAGACTGGCAAGGCGGGAAACCTACGATTGCTGAAAGGCCTCTAGCCCAAGTGGCTCGTCGGCTTCATGACGTAGTAAAAGTGCGAAATTTATAGCTGTTTGCAGGGTAGAGTTAGTGTTTAAGAATGATGGTTAAAATTCGTTCCTAGCGTCACGTCAGGAACTTCATTGTCTTGAAATGTTTCGGCTTCCCCGGACCCGACTGGGAAAGTTTATAGCACTCCCCCAAAACCCCGGGCCAAAACTGACTAGCCGTTATCAAGAGCAACTCTCGATTTAATTTGTTACTTGGAAAGAAAAATAAATAAACACCAGAAGTGGAAGGGGCGGGAGGTAGATACCCTTGAGCAGTGATGCAGGAAAAAGGAATTGGGGGGGGGGGGCCCAGAGCTCAACCCCTAACGTGTTATCATGCTAAATAAATTTCTCTCTGGAAGCAGGATGCGGCAGTGATATATACTGTAAAATGCTTCAGTTTCCGCCTGCTGGCGAAGCTAACAGCACTCCCTCAAACCCCTAGCTGGCTTTTGTTCGGGACCATCCGCACGTCCACCCCCCTCCCCCAACCGAGTCATTCGAGGGCACTAACATTGCCCCAAAGTTAAGAGTTTACAGTTCCCAAAATGGGGAGGGTTGTAACAACATTCCCCCAGACCCCCTGTTTGGCTTTGTTCACGGCCCGCTCGAAACATTTTTCCCCCAGTCATTCAAAGAAAAAAAACCGCTGTTGACATTCTGCCCCAAAGTTGGGTCTGCATACGATACAATTAAAATTCAACCATATTTTCAAAAAGCAAATGTCTACATCTGTAATTACCCTCCCCCCACCCTACCACCGGAAAAAAGTAACCGCAAAAAAATTACGAAAATAAAAAGAGCCCACTTTTTCCTCCCACCATCACTTCTGTCAGAATTAGCTGTCGAAAATGCAAGCAGGCATGGGACAAACACCACACAACTATCGATAAAAGAAAAAAAACACTATCACTGTCTGCGTGCCCCCTCCATACAAAATTCCTGTATACTTCTGCCCATTGAATAAAACAAAATTCACTTTTTCCCCTTCCACCAACCTTAATGCTGATGCTACTCAATGTAAACAGATCGCTGAGCAGCATCAGACAGCAGATTTTAAGTTGTAATTTATTTTACTTTTTATTAACTCACTAAAATTAAGCTTTTTATTTGTTGATTATTCATTTTTGCGCATTTTTGTAAAAAATTCGTAGCCTAGTGTTCTATCAGCTGTTGTGTCAACGAATCTGATTGCTTGAAATGATGGTCATGTGACACGTAGCTGCCCAATCCCAGCTCTCATTGCTTTCAAACTTAAGAGGCGGCTTCTTCCAAGATGGCGGCAACCGTGATCCAAGATTGTGATTTGTGCTCTGACTGTGCGTTTATGAAGTTTCCATGTTTTCTATTGCAATATAAATGTGATCCGAATATGGAAAGATGTTTAAACGTCTGGTGATCAACAACCAACACTTCAATGAGCGTACAAACGTTGTTTATGGTATGAAACCATAGGAATAGAAAGGGAATTTGCACACATCATCGATGCTGCGGTAACGTCTTTGACCTTGAAAATGAAAGCGTGGAGAAGCAGCCAAATCGCACGACCGTGGCTGGGTGTTAGCGTGCGTAAGTAGGGATGAACAAAATTGTGCACGTACAAACACACTCTGATCATAATGCTCTGATCTACGTGACCGACGATGATTCATGTTTGTTTCATTTAACAACGTAATTCCATAGAATTACTGTGAGCTTATGCTAACTGCCTACATCTTTGTAATCTTAATAGGACAAACTTTACACATCTTCACAAATTCTCGGTAGGCTAGTACGAACGTTTTAGTGATAAAACTGTGCATCTTTTAATAAGATTCCAACATTTCCATTTTAGTTGGTGATATTCGTGTCTAAGATAATTCATAAAATGTAACTTACGGTTTTGAGATGTAGAAATGAAAGATAATTCTGAGTTCAGGCTGGTGTCAGTTTTTTTTAAATCGTTTAGCATAACAGTTCTTAAAACGTTTGGTTCCATGTTTTCAAGATTCGTAATAAAACCTATTTCATATAGGTTTAGGTGTTGGAAAAAATTCTCGGTGGTTAGATGTGTGCTGGTCGACCCTTTTTATTTTTCTTGGTTGCTAGAAAGTTGTTTTTTTCTCCATAATTCCACCAAAAATTGAACAATTTTAACACCATTTAACAATTTACACCATTTAACCGTCTTTTCGATCACCTTCGAATGATGCTAATTTAAAATTGAGTGCTTAAATGGTTCTCACGTTATTCAATGAAAACCACAACTCTGCTCCAAAAAGAAGACATCCACATAATCACTACAACTGGGCCATGTACAGCAATCCCTTGCAACTTTTTACGTTAAGATCTGAACGTTTTTTGTCCATTAAAACAGGAAGTAACTTTAGAAAAAATAAATAATAAAAAAAAAGTGTGGTGACCTTGTCCCCTTTGGAAGAGGTAAATGTCTGACCAGCAAAACTTTTTTTTCTGTACCCGTCGATCATAGCTTTGAAAGCTAATAATGCGTGAAAAATTTAAATTGGTGCCTTGAATAATTTTAAGTGGGGGGGGGGGGATTGAGGCTTAATGGCGCGTCGACAACTTGGTCATTAGCGCCAACCTCAGTCACAGTGCAGTGGTCCGGGTTGCCACTGCACCACACATTACAGAGATGTTATTCAAATTTTAAGTGGATTGTTTCTGTTAATGTAAATCATTTTGAAGTAGCCTAATCATGATCCTTGACCAAAATCTGCACTTAGGCACGCATGTAGCCTCCTAGCATTGAGTTTTGCTGATTTCAGGCCTTGCATGTTTTCTTCCTGTTTTTGTTGTAGGTATATTTTAGTAATTTTCAAATATGGCAGAAGACCCAAGTGTTAAAATTTTCTAAATTTACAAAAAAAAAACTATTTAAAAAAAATGCTGCAACAAATTTAAGAAAGTTAGAAAAATGGAACCAAGCTACCATTTTTAGATTTTAAAGGCCGATAGGCTCATTTTACTTGGTACAATTCAAATTATAAAGAAACACTATTGCACTTTGCCAAACAGTCTTTCAAACCACGTGTGGTTTAGGGCGAATTTTCCAAACTTATGCCGACGAACTTTTTCCAATCGTATGCCGACATGCTACTAACAACAACATGTCGGCATAAGTTTGGAAAAAGTTCGTAGACGAATCGGCCTGACGAAGACAGGAGATTTTGGAAAACCAAAATACAAACTGTCAAAATTCGCCCTAAACCACACGTGGTTTGAATGACTGTTTGGTAAAATGTAACAGTGTTTCTTTAAAACATTTTTAGATTGTCTGATTGTGTTAAATGTCACTATTTGCATAGTTTTTTCAAAATGTAGGCAGGATCGACGCCCAAGCCTAATATAAAACAATCATTTGGTAACACATGACTGTTTTATCTTGGACTTGAGTGTCTGTCCTGCCTACATTTGAAACTGCAATTGTAAAAAAAATAATAAAAAAATCATAGGGCCATTAAAAAAATGGTTGGTTCTCAGACCGATTTTTTTTTTCACTAGAAATAAAAAGAAACGACGCAGCAAAAGTAGCAGTTAGTACAGATTAATATTGGTCTTTGGGTGAGGAATGATGAATAAAATGTCATATCTTTGTGGACACATGGTAAGCAGATTTACGAGGTAGTGTTGTTCTTTATTTTAGACTACTCAAAATAAAAAATAGTTTCCTAAAATATAAAGCAAATAGTGCCGAAAAATAAAATTATAATTCTGCCCGCACACATTTCTTAAGAAAAGGCCTGAGAACCAACTTTCGTATTTTTAGCGGCCTAACAAAGCTCAGAACTAAATTTTGATTGGGGGAGGGGGAGAGAACAGAAAATATCAATACTGCCTGTGTACCATATTTCACTATCACATCTGGTTAGGAGGAAAAAGTGGTTTAGTGCAGGATGAATATTCAGCGGTGCGGTCATTCATGCAAAATCTACCCAAGTGTCTAGTATCCAGAATGTAAAATTGTCTGATGAAAAGCAAGTTTCTAGATGAAAGTGTACAACAAATTACGCGATTTGTCGGATTTTGTCTGATGACAAGAGATTTTGCCGGGTGTCCTAGATACCAGGATACGGTAGATTTTGCATGCACGGGTGCGGTAGTCAATTGTCGACAATTTTAAACTTGTATCAACAGCGGTAGGCTACAGAAGTTTTATAAAAGTTTTAGAGGATAAAAGAAAAAAATAATATTGGACTACATCAATACTAAGAGTGTCAACTTGAACAATTTTGATCCTTGATAATTTAAGGTACCAACACGTCGACCTTCACAAATAAAAATAAGGTGTCAGCCACCAGGTGGCCAGGAAATATGGAAATAAGCTTGCCACTGCCGGAAATCTAGTCATCGAAAAAGTTACAGCAATTTTTTTGCTTTTTCAGGCTTCCACATTTATTGCATTGTTCTAATGATCCAGTTTGGAATTGATACTGGTGTTAGTACTAAAATATTAATTGATTAGGCTTACCTAAAGATATCAGTACTAATATCTTCTGCAAATTTTCGACTGTCAATACTCTGTAGATGCTGGGGCTCAGACGACAGATTTCGTGTTATCATGGCTGAGCGGTGAGAGAGCTCAGCCTGGTTACTGGAGGTTTGTTAATCTGGTCGAACCCTGGAAATGGGACCTTAGCAAAGTCCCCACCAGGACTGCTGGCCAGGGTAGCGTGAGAGGCTACCATGCTCCTTCAGCGGCTATGGGAACTATTCTGGCAAATTCTGGACAATATTTCGGCCCCTACGATGATTGGAGGTTTCCCGGATCGAATCCCTGGGTTGTCACCTTCTTTACCAGATATTTCTTCTCTAAAAAGTCAGGTAATGTTCAAAATTGAGCCGGTTCAGCCACACGAGCATTAAATTATTTAAGGCTCAAAAAGAAATAAAAAAATATATATATAAAAATGTCATGTTCAGTTCGATCGTCGTTACAATAAAACAGAACATGACATAGTGACGTTATTTTTCTGCGTTTGCCTAAAGAAGACTGTCGCCTGAAACTCAAACATCTCCAGGGTATTGACAGTGCAAAATTTGCAGGTGATCTTGGTACTGATATCTTTATTTATTTGAAATTGTGCGTATACTGTGCTATGAAGATGATTCCAGCATTACAAAGTAAGCGCTACTACATTTTTAGATTAACTAATTAACCCTTAAATTCTGAATGCAATGCCACAAACGTTTTTTTCTATCTATCCTATTCCAGAGACAGCCTCTGATAATTTGAGACTTGGGATTCACAGTCACCATTTTGGCGAGTATACCCTAACTGAATTTGCCATCTTTCGAATAGTCCTATTCCTCTATTTGGCATCTGGTAACCAACACTGGTGAAGCGTGCCACAGGTGCTTCTGAACGAAATGTGTAAATTTGCAATATTTTCTCTTAGAGATAAGCGCAATCTTCAATGTTGCTCACTACTTGCCAAATGGCGACCGAATTTTGGCAAGGAGTAAGTTAGTTTTGGTCCCTACTTGCCAAAATGGCGACTGCAGTAACATTATTTATTACTTTACACCTAACTAAAATTTAGATGCCATTTTAGTACCGTAAGGAATTGAAACATTCAGTGCTGTTTTTCTTGTCCCTTTAAAGTAAGTTGCCGCAAGTGTTAAAATCTGCTGAAAATATAATTTAAAACATGCTTGCTTTAGTTATTGTAGTGATATGAATAAACAAAATGGCTACAGCGCATATATACTATAGCTAATTCTATTTATTTATATCACTACAAAACCTAAGCATCTAAAATTTGCAGACAATTTTAACAAGCTAAATTAGTATTTCCTATTTAATTGTAATAGGTTTACCTATAAGATCTAATAAGAATAGCTTATAAGACTAGGATAGGAATCTCATAAGAATAAACTATAACATCCTATAAGAACATCTTATAAGCTGCCGTAGGAATATCCTATAAGACCCTATAAGAATGTCCTAT
>JAHWFP010190066.1:34420-69826 GCA_023313725.1 Lithobius niger | reverse complement strand
GCCTGATTTAGTGGAAATTGATAGCTTTGCCTTAGTTGTCATCAGTTTGCGTGACGACCTGGTTGAATTCAATTCATTGTAAACTTATGTTATTGTCAGCACGAGCCAAACCCTGTATTTCAGCCTCGGCTCACACACTCCAAACCCAAGATACAAAATCAAATTCTCTAACCAGCGGTGTGGGTATCGTGAAACGCTTGTGTGCCTGCCAATACTTCTCGTTTCCCCGCGTATCTTAAGCATATCCCCAGGTCTGGGCACACCCTGTGAGCTTAGCTATTCTCCTGCTTAGAATTCTCCTCGCTTTGTTACTAGTTTTGGGATGTCCTTTTGCCAAGTTAGCCCTTCCCAACCTCATTTGCATACAATTTCCCCCCAATTTATGCAAAAATCTACAATTTCCACCTCTCCCTACGTCACTTGCGGTACCCTGCTCTTCCTCTCGTTCTATCCCCACTGTCTCTATTGCCGTAGCCACGGCAAGTCATGTTTTTGGTATGCGGAAAACGAAGTGTTTACACGTGGAAACACAGTTTTGTTACATTGACGGCAGCTTGTGACTATACCTTTGGAGGAATAATAGCAGGTCACGAAAGATGTGTATCGATTTCCACACGGATGGTGAGGATGCAGAGCGGTTTGTTTGGATTCGTGAAGGACGGTGTCGGACGTGGTTAGGGAATGGTGGCACTGTTAGGCCTAACCTAAAGAAGTAGTGAGTGATGTGGGCCCAACCTTTCTTTGCGGAAATTTGCAGTGCTGAGATGAGGTAAGATAGATGGAGTTCTAGGAAATAGCGTTGCTATGGGAGTGTGGTGAATAATTGTTGAGAAAATTAATTTCCCGCATGTTGTAAACATCCGTTGTATGTCGTACAGTCAGTGGGCGTACGGATAGAGATAACCCTACTAGTGCCAACACGTTGGTAGAGAGAATTCCACGAACTGGTCATGAGACGAAACCACGTGCAAATAATAAGGAATACCACTTGATGAAAAAGGGAGGTGGGCACTAGAAGCCGGCTCAGTGCCGAGCAGGGGAGTAGGCTTATGGAGGAACGAAAATTCCGTCTTTACGACGAAGGGCCGGGCAGGCGTCCGAGCCGTGATGATTGTGAGGGCAGCCGGACAGAGGTCCGAGCCGCGATGGTAGTGAGCCGGGCAGGTGGCCGAGCCATGATGAGGGTAGCCGGACAGCAGTCCGAGTCGTGAAATCCGTCCGTGGGACGGCAAAGTGTGTTAACGAGCTGTTATAGCATTGATGGGAGATATAATGCAGGTGTAAACAAACTTTTGTAGTGGAAGCCATGGGCCGGGATTGTTATTGGCCTGTTACCTAGAGGGCAGCCGGTGCCGCAGTTGGTTGACTCGGCTGGAGGCGGTGACGGTGTTGAGTACAAACGACCCATAGGCTTATTTGTTGGCAACCGTTCAAACGGAAAAAAAAATGAAGCTTGCAGGGCAACGTGTGTGATATTTCGGTGACAGAATCGGGGATTAGGTTGCTGGCAGAGTGAACAGTAATCTGCAACAACTGGTGTTCGTGGACTGTTTGATATCACGGCGGGAAGCGTCGCACCGTTAAGGAAGCCAATGGCCCCATATAGTTGAAGGCGAGCGAGACAAGATGGCGGCTCGTGTTGACGGCATCGGCTGACATGGTGAGTGGCAAAATTGGTTGCGTCAGAAGAGTCGATTCCTGTGTACAATCGAGTGTTAGTGGAAATTTAGGAGGCGATTGTGATAGGCCCAGTGGCTAACAAAGTATTAATGCGATGTTAGAGATTCGGAGGGCTGAATGGAAGGCGTGTACGTGGGCCGGTCGCGCCGTGAGATTGATAGGCTGTCGGCCCATCGGAGTGGGCCTTGACCATGATTCATTGTGATGCAAGCGGTGACAGCAGTGCGATCGGTCGGAATTCGGCTAGATTATTTCAGGGTGTTCGGGAAGGGATGCACGGCGGCGCAATTGGTTTCCCGTCCCTGAATTATTTATTTATTTATTTATTTTTAATTTTTCTTCCGGAGTCAGAGCCGGAGGGGTCACTACGCAAATTTGAGTCCCCCTCCCCCCCATCACTTCGGAATGTATCGGTGTTACGTTGGCTTCTGGCTAGCGATGCTGCTCATGGCTGGTTGCCGGATCGTGATGGGAGACTGCAATGGCTGCGTTAGGCCTCGGTGGCTCAGTGGGTAGGAGTGAGGCTCTGAATCTCAGGGTTCGATAATTTTCTGCGAATGTTATGGTTGATGGTAAGAGTTTAACGAGGGTCTGGTATATAAGACACTGGTGGGTTACGTTGCACCACTGGGGACGTAGCATCAGGGTTGTAGGCCCGGCACGCATTCAGCGCATCCATTAGTTCGTAGATTGTTAAGGGGGTTTGTGTTTGCGCCCTGTTACTCCGACATAAGTGGTCAGTTGGGGCCTGGCCGTAGTGGCGCGCTTCGTGCGGACCTGGCACCCGCTGCCGGGCCTGGCGGTAAACTCATTGACGACGGGACGGTGCATATTTTTTCTTAAGGAGCTGCTGGGAATGGGGCCAGGGAGCTGGCTAGGTTGTCTCTGCAGGCTTGTGACATCGAAGGAGTACCTCATGCAGGTTACTTAGCTTGTTAAAGGACAGCTGGCTCGACGCCAGGCGCTATTTACTCTTCTTGACCTACTGCACAGAGCCGCTGCGAGATGCTGGGTGTGTCGGATGGGATGGCATCCTGTTTTGTATTATATATTAAACCACATGGGTCCGTGTCGTCTCAAATGTTTGCAAGGTGGTTGTGCGAGACGTTGCGCTTAGCAGGCGTCGACGTGGCTCACTCCAGGTGTGCACGGCGGTGTCACCCAACTGTGGGACGTCGCCGTCAGTTTGGGCACTCACTAAATGGCCTTTGCCATCGAATTTGTCACTCCCATTACCAGCGGGAGATTGAGCCTGGCGTAGCGGGCTGTTACGGCAGATATAACAACAGGGCCTTTTTAAGCAATGATAGGTAGCTGGTGCTGCGACACGTATATAATCTATCTCAAAACTAGTACCAACAGCGAGGAGAATTCTAAGAAGGAGAATTGAAAATTCTACCAGAGAACGTGTTCTCGCAGGAGAATCCAAGTTCTTCGAGTAGAATGCGACGAAGCTGTGTTAGTTTGCTCACCCACCCGCCTCCCTGTCGCAGGGAACCACCAGCAGAGGCGAGACAGGGGGGATAGAACGAGAGGAAAAGCAGGGTACTGGAAGTGACGTAGGGAGAGGCGGAAATTGTTGATTTTTGCATAAATTATGGGGGAAATTGTATGCAAATGAGATTGGAAAGTGCCGACTTGGCAAAGGGAAATCCCAAAACTAGTAACACAGCTTTGTCGCATTCTACTCGGAGAACTTAAATTCTCCTGCGAGGACAAGTTCTTTGCTAGAATCTTCAATTCATGATAAACGTCGTGTGGGGAAGCCATGATAGCATTACGAGTGACCAAGTTCACATCTTTACTTAAATTCTATCGAATTAATGCTTTAGTTAACTTATTTAACAAAATTGCAGTTTACTTACTAAATCAGAAGGCTGTATTCAAGAAAGTATTTTTCTTTATGCTGTGAAAAAGCGCAATGCCTGTCATTTTTTTTGCATTGTTGTCCCAACGATGCATCCTTGCCTTGAGATTTCAAAGATCGTCGGCCGCCTCCGTACCCAACCGCGTATGCGCAGTTCTCCCTATATAAGAGATGGTGGCAGTGAAGATGGCATCTCTTTGTCTCAAGCCGCAAGGCGGCTTCGTATCCTTGTCCTTCATCGTCGGAAAAAGAAGTCATCGTGGCTCCCTCCCGTTGTCTCCCGGGTACGACCCACTCCCGTCGGCTGGGGCGACCGCTAGCCTCCGTCCGCATCACTCGGCTGGTTACTCATGTCGCCCCTTCGCGACATCTCCCTTCGTGGGGAAGAAGTTCACTTCAGCTGGTCGCCCATGTCGCCCTTTCACGACACATCCCTTCGTTTCCTGTCCTGAGATTCTGCGGTAGAACGGCCAACGCCAATGTTATTGTTTATTTTCCATCGTTGTCTTCACCGATCAAGCCAGACGTGATGTCATGGAACCCGTCGCCTCAGCTCGACTTCAGTCCTACCCTTTGGGCCACGCCTGGTTGGTGTCCTGTGCACGCCTTCTAAAAGGTTCACCACGTCGAGCTCTGGAATTTGGACTTTCGCTTTCGCAACAAGCATGGCTACGACCGAAGACTAGGCTGCCCTTGACGCCCTTTCGGCCCCTGCTCTGACTTCGGATGCTGCGCTTCAACCTGCTCTCCCGCTTCTTCCTCGCCACCACTGGCCGGCCGGTCATGACCGGGTCGGTTACGTCGCGCATAAAGGGGACGACTCGCCGCTCCAAGACGGACAACGTACCCCACCCCCACCTGAGCTTGCGGCCCTCGAGGAAGACCTCGGACGTGCCATAGCCCTCTTCCGAGAAGCGAAAGGAGGCTGCAATACGCTTCTACAACCTCAGAACGGCTGACGCCTCGTCTCCATGGTCCTTTCGCGACATGCCTTCAGGTTCACCGCATCTGACTGCCGTGGTCCACCGCGCGACAGGCCCAGACTGGAACGCCTATGTTGCAAATAACGAAATCTACTTGCAACTCCATGAGGACCATCGGACCTCCATTGTAGCCTTCATCGCTGGAATTGGAAGTCGTCACGGCTCCCTCCCGTTGTCTCCTGGGAACGACCCTCCCTCGTCGGCTGGGACGACCGCTTGGCACTGTCTGTATTACTCGGCCGGTTGTCAATGTCGCCCCTTCGTTTCCTGTATGGCAACAACAACAACGCCCACCGCCTTGTGACTGTCAGCGGACCACCTGCTCCCGTCCCTCGCCTCCTTCCGTGCTTTTCACGCACACCACTTCACGTTGGCCGATAAGCCTCGTCTTGGTATACTCCGACAACGAAGATGACTACCTCTCGACCTTATGCATCACGGACGACAGGAGGCTCCACACACAACCCCCGGCCCCCCCCCCCCCCCCCCCCCCCCCCCGGCGATCACGTCCCGAAGAACAGATCCCCGGGAAAACCACATACCGCTATGCCCCTCCGGGGGTTCTCACCTTGAACTCTCCATCATTCTTTCACCAGCACCGTTCGCCGGGATCACAGCAAATCTCGCAGTAAAAGTTCACACCCCGTCACTGCTGCAGGCCAACTCGCCCCGGTAGACCCCAAGTGCCCCAGAGTCAACTAACGCACGCCTTTTCTTCACCCTGCTTCCAGTGTCCTCACCCTGGAAACACCCCGCCTTCATGCAGCCTTCCACCGACTTTAGTACCCGACAACCACCACTTTTGTCGCGTAAGCCTCCTCGTCGCGAAAGCTTAGCCTTGTTTTGGCGATCCCGCCCGACGATCTCCTCCTGCCGGATCACCCGCCTTTCACCGCTTCCACTCACGCAACGCTGACGTGAAAAGCCTACCACTCCTTTCCTTCCAGCCTGTCGTGAAAGCTTCCAGCCAACTTGTCGCGAAAGCCCAGCCTCGTTCTGGTGAACTTGTTTTTCGTTTTGGCTTCGGCCGTGGATTGGATGCTCTTCACGGCCTCTGCCACACGCACACTTCCGGTGGAAAGCCAGCCTCGTTTTCGACGCTCATCTTACGCTTCCGGTTTCCTTTCGTCCCTCTTTTCCCACCTACAGTGTCCGGACTGTGTCTCTATATAGCACCCTTCTACACTTTCAAGTGACGGTGATTCTCCACACCAAGATTTCTTCTCAGCAGAATGGTGAAACTCCGCCATGCCAAAACTTTCGCGGATACTGAAGACACCTACTTTGGCCGAATTCTGGTCATCGATGACCCAGGGTGCTGCAACTGCCCCGGCAACAACAAAAAGGACAGGTTGGACCCTCACAAAGACGTGTGCCAGTTTCATAGACATTGCGAATATTACAGTGCTCCATGTAAAATCTGCGTGACGATTCCTCTAGCCCAATGGAAGGTCATTGCTGCAACGCACCTGGCTTCCACTAAAAGAAAGAAACAAAGATTAGAATGAGCTCACTCACTCCAAAAGACACAAGCCCTCTTGACAGCCGAAGACCCCAACAAGTCAACAATGCCTTCTCCACCGAAGAAATTTAAGCCTTCCACCAACGCATCCCCACTGTTAGTCTCAGTGCTAAAGAACTCGACAGCAAAGTCAAAAACGATCCTTCAGAATGAAACCGTTTCCGCGGGAATCTCCCAACACGAAGAAACTTCTTCCTCGCCAATTCATCAGGGGAATCCAGCTCAACAAGAACACCTTGCTCCACAAGGGTACCAAGAACACCCTCGTTCACAACGATGACCCCGTGCTTCAGGATGTTTTGAAATCGCCTCTTCTCCACAATCCTCACCAACACACCAAAAAGAGAGCCCTTCCTCACCTATGGGAGGAGAACAAGCAGAAAATCCTTTCTTCGAACCTTTCTCTGACAACCTGGTGGCCGCCACGCCACGCTCCCCCATTCATCTCGACAGTCAGCTTTATCTCCAGCTAAGTCGCCAACACCAACCGAGTTTGTCGTCCCTCCAATCCCCATCATGCCTGCCCTCACGGTGCCCGTTTTGGAAGTCGACGCTGATGTCCTAGCCTCGTCAACCCCACTTTACGGCCTGGACACCGAGAAAAAAAACCAAGCCTCGACTGTCCCTGGCCCTTCACAACGTTAAAGCACAAGCTACGGCTCAACAGGCGTGCTTCAGTGCAGTTCATCGTCAATTTCGAAAACGTGAGACCTCTGCTTAACACGTTCAACTCTCACCAGAAATCACAAGAAAGTCTGATCGTCTCACTCCAATCCCAGAACGCCATCCTACAGGCTTTCAATCTACAACTTCTGGGGAAACTCTCTACAATCACGGGGGAAAATGTTCTCCCCTTGACAAATGACACACCACACCATGGCATCAGTGATCCCCTCACATTTGCCCCTTGGTCTCCACCTCTGATTACCTTTACTAAGTCACCACGACCATCATACCGATCTCCAGGCCGGTTTCTTCACCCTCTACTTGCCAGCACCCCATGCGACCCAAGAGTACCACCCGCTGTTCTCTCCTCAAGACCCATGGTCATCCCACCTGACCTGGAACTTCCACTTGGGCCACCCCTAGATCATTTCGACATTCCTCAACACAACAGGATTTCTAAACCTGGCAAAACATTTCACCAGCCACACTCGACAGTTCCGTGTACGCCTTCTCTCTTTGGCAGTATGACAATGCGCCCACTTTCCTTCCACTTCATCCGAACATTTCTCAAACTTCCTCTCACCAAACCACCGACCTTCCCTGTGACCTCTGTCGCCACAAGGCAAAAGGCTTTCACTACGGAGTCATGAACAACCCCACATCCATGTAACAAAAAAAAAACTTCACGACACCCACCAATCCATTCAACCTCTCCAAGCGCCGCAACCCTCCTTTGCGACGCTCAGAAAGGGGATCGAACACTTCTTCCGCATCAAACTTTCAGATCTTACTCCTATCCCTTCTTCCTGAAGACGTCAACAGAACTTTCAACAAGGGTGTCCTTCATCATCTAGCAAAAAAAAAAAAAAACAGTAGGGAAACCTGATCTCTCCTCAAGTGTTAATCACCCGTCATTCTGCCTCCAAATTACCTGATGGGCCTCATATTCACTCTTCCATCAAAACGTCTCGAAGCAACTCCGACCCTCAAACACCACCACCGATCTCGCCCTGGAATCACCTGATAAGCCACACGAAATCGAAGCCTCCCACACTACCAGGTAATCCCTCCCTTTTCATCTTTTATAAAAAAAAAAAGAGCATTGGGAAAGAAGGGACACATTGCATTGTAATCATGGAAATCCTTGTATCCACTTACAAATCTCCATGAATCACCAACTCACTCAGCCGCCTCCTACAGTACCCCAGGGGAGTAATCAAAGGTGCCCGCCACCTAATTTGACGAGGTCGCCCTGTCAATGCAAAAAATTGACAGGTATTGCACTTTTTCACAGCATAAAGAAAGAACATTTTGCCGGCCCCCAGCCAGGCCAGCTAAAAAGGTTTCTTTTGTTGAAAAAAGTGCAATACCTAAGGGCCCACCCTGCCTCCCCTCTTGAGTCACCTTTGGACAATCTTGAGACAAAGAGATGCCATCGTCACTGCCACCATCTCTTATATGGGGAGAACCGCGGTTGGGTACGGAGGCGGCCGACGATCTTTGAAATCTCAAGGCAAGGATGCATCGTTGGGACAACAATGCAAAAAATTGACAGGTATTGCACTTTTTTCAGCAAAACAAACCATTTTCAGCAGGCCTAGCTGGGGGCCGGCAAAATGTTCTTTTTAAACCACTCTTGTCCAGTTTTCATAGATGGATAGGCACTCTTGTCGTGTGTAGTGTGTTCGATAAGGGAAAAACTGATTTAACTAGTTTCGAACTCGACTTAAAACTCCAAACTCTTCCTCCAAACTCTACTGGGAACTTGAGCTCGCGTACCCCTATTCTCATTTATAGAATCACTCCTCGCTGTGTTAAGTGGTGGGAATTCTCTCTTAACGGTCTGACCATTCGGCATCCTTTATTTCACCATTTGCATACAATCTTTCCTTAATTTATGCAATTTTTGACGTCATTCCTGCTGCCCGCGTCACATCCGGTTCCCTTTCATCCCACTTCCTCCTCCTTGCCTATTCCCCATTGTCTCTCTTGCCGTCGTAATAGCAAGTCGTGTGTCGCGGGGCGAAAACGTGACTTGTTACGTGACTATAGAGTTGAATTAAGCCTATAACATTAAGGTCTAAGTCATATCAAAGGACAACAAGCCGATGTCGCGTGCTATGGCGAGTGTATTATCCGGTGGATGCCAGGGTTGGCGGAGTTGTTGGGCGTGGAAACAGCCGGACGGAAATCAAGATGGTGGCGTTAGGCCTAGTGTGAGGACTGGTGTGTCTACTCCGAAGGCCATTCCATGGGGCAGCATGGCGGAGTCCATGTCAGGTTTGCCGGCGATTAGAAGTAGTGAAATGCAGGGGGCATTTTTGCAAGTGATGGTGAGTACTGCTTTTCAAAGAATCTAGAATTAACGTTCCGAGCACGAGTCCAAAAAGGCGTAGTGAAATACTGTCAAAGGGAAGAGGCGAATTGGTACGAAATTCCGAGCCGTGAATACCGTCAAAGTGATTACCCTAGCATATGATGAGCATATGATTACCCTAGAAGTTCCGCCCACGAGATGGGCGAGGCTTATTACGAAAGTGGTTTTGATTCGAAGAGGCAAAGTGATTATGATGATGATAATAATAATGATATTACTGTAGTAATAATAAAGGTAATTATAATACCAGAGTACGGCATGCGCCGCAAGAGGGTAATCCGGTTCGAGGCGCTGAATAGGCTTGATGTTAAGAAAATGCTGAGTAATCGAGGCAAGAATGTGTATTCCGATTACTCGAGGTGAATGAAAACCGAGCGTTTGGGTCTGGTTAAATGTAAACGTTGAGTGAAAAGTCTACAGACTTGAATATTGCAATGCGCAATTGGTGGTGTGAAATATCACGGAGGCGTAAGTGACGGAAGGCCTGTGATGAATTCCTGTGTATTATGCAATGTGCTTATGGTTTTTGGTGGTGTTAATCGTAAACAGAGGCACGCAACGAAATCGTACAGGTCCCGTTGGTGTGGGTTGATTTCCACGGAAGGCGCCATGTAGCGCGGGGAGGAGGAAATTCCCGTGAGACGATCGGGATGTTTACGTTATGTCAAAATTGTCATGCGACGTTTGGTTGGAATTTGAGTTGCGCTTGGCATAGAGTGGGTACCGGAGGCGTTCGTTAATGTTGACGTTGAACATTTTTTATATATGTTTATATATATATATATATATATATTTTTTTTTTTTTGGGCTATTGTTGGATTGGGTTTGTTTAGTCGGCTGTTGACTATTTGGAACTGGTGCCTGGTGGGAAACGCAGGCGGTTTGGTTGATGTGATTTTGTACTTTGCATACGATGCAGATAGGGTGGCCGTACTTCGTGTACGAGGTTTGAGTGTTTGTCAAATAGGAGAAACTAGGAAGGTGCATCGAGGAATTAGCGTCTCGAGGATAACGTGATAAGTGGTATGCCATTTATGGGAGACATATGTAGCGTATGTGCAAGCGACTACAGGCTGGCCTAGTAGGCTGGCCTAGTATTGAGTGCTGCCGACCTTCAGGTTAGGCGGCAGGCCACAACCCCCTCCCCCCCCCCCCCACAGGGGGTGCCAAGAGTGGATTTGTCGGTATAGATACCTAGACTGCAGGGGCGTTTTGGGGGATTACATGTGCGCCCGCTTCTTTCTCAGGAGGTCTGGAGAAATAGGTTGTCAACCCCCCCCCCTCCCCCATGTGGTTGTCAAGGGGGGGGGGGTCGGTCAGTGGCCCTTTGTTGTTGTATGGAGGGAATGTGGTAGCGGTAATTAAGGGGGTCTTGATGTACGAAATGCTGGTCGCATTGCAGCCCTGTTGGAGATGACGCCAGGAAGTGGCCAGTTTTCTAGGCCACGACGACTGGAGTGGAGGTACCCCTCCCCCCCCTCCTCTCCCCCTCGGAGGGGGAGAGAATGTGGAATTGAAATGTTTTTTTTTCGTGGGGCGAAGCGTCTTTTTATCAGGCGGTCATTTGTTAAAGGGAGAAAAGGGTATTCCTCTGACGGCCTCCGGTGCATCGGCAGGAGTGCGTAGGTGACGTGGCAGTGGTAGTCAGGCTACGGAGGGCCTGGCATATGCCAAGAGGGGTCGTTCAAAACCTTAACTTTGACGGGTTGCGTGCTGCTGGCAGTGGGTCAGGTGAACTGACGTGCCTTAGTCGGCGCCGCCACCCGATGCGGTCCTCATCGTATGTCGCCATAAACAGCCAGGGCAGTGGCGCCCTTTCCCTTATCCCCAGCTGCATTGCAACGAGGCAGGGGCTTTGGCAGTGGGGGGTGGTATCAGCGATCATCCATTAGATGGACCAAGCCTTCATGAGGTACGTAGGCGCTGGAGACTGGACGCGGGCCGGAACAGCTGTTTCTATCCTACATACGACCGCACGGGCCAGGGGTTTCTTAACAGGCATCAGCGAGATGGCTCTGTGATACGGAGCAGGAAGCCGGCATGTATGTAACACATTTCTGGGCTGGCTCGGCGGTGGCTGTGGTAGCTTCGGGCTGTGAAGCATCATTGTCCCAGGTAATGGCGATGGACATCGCCATCAGTATTTCACTCAACACTACCAACAAGAATTGGCGCTGGGTCTAGCTGGAAAGCTGTGCCAACGGATGAACAGTTATAGGGCCTGCTGTAACAATCTGGATAGGTGGCTGGGCTGTGCCACTAGTGTGAATCTGTCCCACCAGTTAACATAGCGAGGAGTGATTCTATGAATAAAAATTGGTGATTCTACCAGCGAACTTCTTCTTGCAGGAGAATCTTAAGTTTTCAGAGTAGAATCCGACGAAGCTGTGTTAGCTTAACCTCCCTCCCGCCTCCACTGGCGCAGGTATAGGTGCCAACCAGCTGAAAGCAATGGGGAATAGGTATGGAGGCAACCGGATGTGACGCGGGCAGCAGGAATGACGTTAAAAATTGCATAAATTAAGGAAAAATTGTACGCAAATGGTGAAATAAAGGGTGCCGATTGGTCAGACAGGTAAGAGGGACTTCCCACCAGTTAACACAGCTTCGTTGGATTCTACTCTGAGAACTTAGATTCTCCTGCGAGAACAAGTTCTCTGGTAGACTCACCAATTTTGAAGTAGGAATAAAATGTTAGTTTAGTTTAGTTCATAATACGGCAAAGTCCGTGACTTGTAGCCATGCCCCGTGGGGGAGTTAATGCTGCGCCATGTGCCTGTCCAACATTGCCTTGAAGCAGTTAGATGAGCTGGTCCTACACAGATCATCTGGAAGATTGTTCCGTGCATCAAGTCTACTGTGTGGCTTGTGTAGCTTGAGGGAGTTCCCTCGTAAGTTAGTGGTGGTGGCCATCGTAAAGAACTCGTTTGGGTCCAGTTTGTAATGTTTCTTGCGAATTTTGAAGCACTCAATAAGCATGCCTCTCTTTCGTCTCTGTTCCAGAGTTGGCAGCCTGGACAGCCTCAACCGCTCCTCGTAGCCCACCTTGTCCTTCATGAGTACACGTGAGGCAAGTCTCTGCGCGCTCTCCAACAACTGAATGTCTCGCTGTAACCAGGGAACCCATGCTGCGCTGGAGAACTCCACAAGTGGCCGGATGAGAACCTTATGAACTCTAGCAAAGTTTTCAGGAAAAAGCCTGGGTAGATGTCTGAAGAGGAAGCCAGCTATTCGCTTGGCCTTAGCAGCAGCAGCACATTGCTTGCTTACAGACAGATCAGACTCCATAACAACGCCCAGATCCTTGATTTGGTCGGTAGCCTTGAGTCTTGAATGGTTCAGATGGCTTATTCATGTTTTTATGCCCCATGTGCATAACAAAACTCTTTTCAGGGTTGAGCCTCATGCCCTTGGTAGTGTACCAGGCTTGAAGAAGATTGATATCGTTTTGAAGCAGGTTGGCATCGTTCTTTTCGTCGATCTTTTCAGAATCTTTGACATCATCCGCAAACTTGTAGCAGTCGCCCTGGAGCGCTGCATGCGATTCACTCGTGTAAAGGGCAAACAGCTTCGGGCCGAGCATTGAGCCTTGTGGTACACCAGAAGTAACAGGAAACCATTCAGAAGCTTCCCCATTGGCGATAACTATCTGTTCTCTGTCTTCTAAAAAGCTGGAGATCCATCTAACCTTTTCAACACTAACCCCGCGGGAGCATAGGTCGTTGATAAGGATGCCATGTACAGCCGTATCGAAGGCCTTTTCAACATCACCAAAGAAGATGTCGACCGCCTTGCCCTCATCGACTGCCATCGTCCATTGGTTTCTAGCAATAAGGTGGTTTGTCATGCACGACCTTCCGGGCACAAAGCCATGTTGAGTATTGTCAGATATGCCATGTTCATCAAGTTCCTGATTAAGTTCAGCCAAAAATTACTTACACAAGGGAGAAGACTCACTGGACTGTAGTTCAGTGCTGAAAGCCTAGATCCTTTCTTTTTGTAGATGGGCGTGATGTTGGCTCTTTTCCAGTCTTGCGGTACCAGGCCGTGACTGAAGGACTTTGATAGAAGCATTGCTAGTGGCTATGCCAGCTTCTCAGCACACTCTTCCAAAAATTTGTTGGGGATGCCGTCTGGTCCACTTGCCTTGTTCGGATTAAGGTTTTTCAGTGCAGCAAGCATCGTTGATTTGGAGATACAGGTCTCACGCAGTGGCCCATGTACCAGGACAGGTGCAGCCTTAGCATGAAAGACCGTCTGGAATTTAATGCCAAACTCATTTGCTACCGCTTTCCCATATTGAATGGTGTGGCCCTGTGAATTCACCAGACTGATGGTGGTAGATTTCACTTACTTTTTACTGTTAAGGTAGCCAAAAAATCTCTTAGGGTTGCTTTTGATGTCCTTTATGACATCATGGAGCTGATCCCGCTTGTTTGAGCGCAGCTGTTCCATGACCCTATTGCTTTGTTCCCTGAATTTGCTGAAGTCCTCTATACGTTTGGTCTAAGTAAACCTCCGCCAAAGTTTCCGTTTCTGTCTAATAGCATCCAAAATGCACCTCGGAAGGTTACGAGTACTTCGATGCCTAGGAATACTTTCAGGGACAAATGAAGCAACCAGCAAGTGAACAAGTTCCTGGAATATGCTCCAATCTTCGGCAATGCCCACGTCTGAGGGAAAGATCAAGGCCCACTTGATATTTGACAGCTCCTTGTTGATAGCCTCGTAGTCAGCCTTGAAAAAGTTTCTTTTCACACCCTGTTTGATTGTCTCCCCTTTGGTGTGTGAAAAAGGTTCCTTAATGGTTGAATACTGCACCCTCCAGAGAATACCCTGGTGATCTGCCTTCCCCAGAGAGGGGAGTGAACACTGTCTAGAGCCATAAACATATTCCGAAGTGAATACAATGTCCAAAGTAGATGGCTGTTGTCCTTCGACAATTCTCGTGGGAAAGTCAATGAGTTGTCCCAGGTTATGTGAGAGAGCAAAGTCGAGGAATTCCCGTTCGACCTGGCTAGCTTCACATTCGAGGGCTTCGGTATTCCAGTTGATTTTGGGCAGCTTGAAGTCACCAGCGCAAATCCAGTTATGCTCGACCTTTGTGGCAACCCACTCCCTTAAGTCAGCATTGCTGTTATCGCCGTTGTAACCGCTGCGGTAGCAACAACAAACTGTAGTTCTTTCTCCAAAAAGCTTGAAAGTGAGGCTAATGCCCTCGGCCAGATCACATCTGAAACAGTCAATGTACTCCACACAGATGTTGCTGTCAACATAAATCGCAACGCCACCATGCTGTCGCTCTCTCCTGTCACATTTGTACTGTACATTGTTGTCCACCTGTAATTCCCCCATCAAGAATACAATCTTCCAACCATGTTTCAGTCAGCAGCACAAAAGTTGGCTTGGTAGTAGCCACAATGCATTTAAGTTCTCGGTACTTGGTTGTAAACCCTGGCAATTATACATAAGAAACTGATGTACTAGTCATTGACTGCTGTGTCCATGTCCACCCAGAATCGAAGAATTGTTGCCACCTAATTGGTTATTGGGGTGGGTTTTGTTACTAGCCCTTGGTTTTGGAGTGGGCTTGGTGATTAGGTCTTCTCCTAATTTATCGCTGGGGTTAATGTCAGGCTCGGCACCTGCTGTATCTGTGTCTTCTGTGTTGAAGGAGGAAGCTTCCACGTTTCCTGTCCCTGCCGCTGGAAGAGATGATATGACTCCTCCCAACTTGTGAGTCGTGGTGGTGGATGGGTGGGGGGTGGCCTTAGTAGGAGTTGATGCTCTTGCAGTGTTCACCTCCGTTTCACCAGAAGCCGAATAAAACATTGAAACTTTTCCTGCAGCCAAGTTGTTGTCATCCACAACTGGCGTAGAATTGGACATCACTTCAGTGTCTGAGTGGTCAGTTTCATAGTGAGGCTTAGACCTGCTTGCGTATAAATGCCGGATCGGTCTTTGCCACTTCCGTACCTCAATACCGTTGTTCCAGAGCTCCGGTTTCATTATAAGGTCAAGATTTTCTTTCGCAGTTCGAAAGCAGAAGGAGTAGAAGATTTTGCTTCTTGTTGGCACTTTTAGGACTTCAACATGCCCAACCCCTTCGCCAGTCAAGTAGCTGAATAGTTCACTCTCTTCGACAGCGGGATGGCACCTGCCAACGAAAATATTTACTTTACCTGGGGGTCTTGGGACTCCTTTGATCCCAGAAACCATTTCTTGTGGTCTAGCTCCATCTATGGTTAGGGCCCGGGACGTTTTTCTTTTATTTTGAACTCCAGTCCAGGCATTGCTGTCCTTATTACCCAGTTTAGTAAGCATTGGTTCGTTATTAGCTTCGTTCTTGTGGGTTTGGTGACTGATCAGAATATTTCCTACATTTCCCTGTTGTTTACTTGGATGGCTGGCAAATTTCTTCACAGCTCGCGCATACTGCTTGTTCAAGTCCTCGCTTCGTAATGTCTCATGTGGCATTGATTCGCATGGAAGCTCCGTGCCTTGCCCAGTACTCCTTGTCTCAATAGGCCTTGTCGCGCATGCGTTATAGTTTTCGTTTCACCGGGTTTTCCTGGACCCTCAATGTTTACTTCCAGTTCCGCCGGTCGTTGACCAATTCCCATGGGGCCCTTGCACGTGGCCAAGTTAAATATTGACGATTTCTTACTTGACATCGCAGGATCAGCATCGATCGTTTCTCGTCGGGTGACACTTTGGTTCAGAGCTACCCGAAATTCTGCCATTTCAGTCTGATTGCCAGCCAAGACAGTGGCAAGGCCGCTGAAGTCGGCGCACTGTGTCTGTCCCGGGCAAAAACGCATCTTTTCCGACACGAATCGTGGGCGTTTTTCATGTGGTAGTGTTTGCAGTGCGTGAATGATATCGCTGACGTTTTTAGTGTTTTTGTCGTCCACTTTTGTTTTAGTTGCCAATCTTTTGCCACTGACCTCGTGCAGTATACTCTTCGCAACAGCAATTTCTTCTGCCGTGTAGTAGATCGTAATGAGACACGCCAGAACTTCCGGTTTGTCAATTTCAACCCTGTTAGCGATGTACCATAAGAGTTCATTTATCACTATCGGACGATCGTCGGTGTCCTTACCATGCTCTGTAGAGATGCTTGACATATTCATAAGAGTGTTGGCACGATTTGCGTGCAGTATGAGGTTTGTCAGACCAGTATAAAATCGCAATAAGGTAGCTTCTCGCTCACGTGCGGCCATACTAGAGAGATATAGCACAGGGCACAACGAGCACCTACCTTAGAAATGATAATGATGACAACAGTATGTAAGATGCGTCTAGCGCTTGCCTGCTGAATGCAAGAGAACCAAGATGCAGTCACTCGGTGGAATAAGGAAAATGGTGTAGCTGCTCACCAACTCCAAACAAGGTACAAAATTGCTTGGAAAAATCCAGAATTGTCCTTAAATCAAACACCCAGAATAAAGCCCACTTAAGGCCCCTTGAGAGCTTAGCCATACAGCACTTTTGTGAGTTAAAAATGCCCGTCATGAACTTGCGTGGACATGCTCATCAGAATATCATGAAAATTGTTTCTCCGGAGCTCACCTCCAACCTCTCTCCAAAATGGAAATCCTTTATGCCATCACACGATGAGCACACCGAGAGGGAACTATCACCCAAGATTGAAATTCATAGTGAATTATGGTGACATGTAGTTTAGTGCTCTTTTTCGCACAGCCTGAAGAAGGTAGAATACAGAACACTTTTCTATTATGTAGCTACTGAAAATTCGCAATCCATCTCAACCACTTATTCAACTGGTACTTTCGGTAAAAGCGCTAGTTTTTCTAACAATTGTACTCTTAAACCGAGTAGTTTACTTTACAGAAATGCATCAGCGAAATCTACCTTGCAAGGAGGGCCATTTTAACTTTTTTCCCAGATTTAGGAAAAATTTGAAAATGTATACTCATTTCCACAAATGTAGTATGCCTTACATGTCAAGATACAAACTCGTTTTAATATTGTCCTTTCTGTGATAATGCTGGCTTTGTGTACTTTTTTAGCTGCTAAGTTAAGTTGCTTTTAATGAGTTTATGCTGTTTTCTTGTGTTTCTTCTGTAGGAGGCATGTGCTATAGGTATGGAAGCTGCGATTCGTAAAGATGATATCGTAATTACAGCCTACAGAGCTCACGGTTGGACATTCCTACGAGGGATTAGCGTAACAGGAGTCCTGTCTGAGTTAACAGGTAATATTTTCTTAATTGGTTATTTTCTTCCTTGGTAATGAAGTGAGACTGCTCGGCTACATGAGTTATTATTGTGGCTTATCCAATAACCACACTTTCGATTTCAATACTGAGCCCCACAGCCTACTGAGGCTACTGGTATTGGTCAATCTGATGCCGATGCCTTAGAAAACAGGCTAACATTTGAGGTAAATAAACTGTATCATAAAAGGCATGAATTGCAGTATATTTACTACTAGTGGAAAGCCAGAACCAAGTTTGGGTTGCAGATGCCCGGAGACCTATGGGCTCCATTAACTACGCAGCATTACAAACTCAGATCTGAAAACAGACAAGTTCATGTCATCTTGTTTACTTTGACTAAACCAAAATTAAAATTGGAAATGCGCATTACCAAATATTTTTGCCTTCTTCACTTGGTCGAGAGTTAGGTGTAGCAGTGAATTTTCGATGGCATCAATTGCGGTGGTTGTCGAACCACAATCTTCCGCCGTCTTCAGGCTTCTGAGTAGTGTCACTGGCTTTTAATCTAGTTGGCCATGTTGTGCTTGTCAAATTTAAAAAGCACAACATAGCCAACTAAGTAGTTTAAAAGCCAGTGAAGGAGGATGACCGTCCACCTCTATTGCTGCCACTGCAAATTCACTGCTACTCCAAACTCTCAAGACCAAGTGATTAGCAGCAGACAAAAACTTTTGGTAAAAATGCGCATAATTCCAATTTTAATAAAAAAATAAGACCAATGCATTTCTCATTCATAGCATCCTCCTAACTGTGTTAAAACGTGGGATGTCCCTCTTGCAATCAGCACCTTTAATCTTATTTACCAGCATACAATTAACTCTTTAATTTATGCAATTTTACGTCTCTTTAGGTCGCTTCCTCATTCCACCTCATTCGTTCCAACTCCATTGTCTCTTGTGCCGCCGGCACGAGTGGTCATGTTTCTGCCCTGAGCTGTTTTTCAGCGACAACGTGTTTGGTCATGTTGGTGCTGGTGGGAACAATTGCTGGTCATCGACAAGGCCTAGGGAGGATGACAAGACGAAGTCACAGAAGACGGTATGAGTTGATTATTGTGATGAGATGAATAAGATGGAGAAAAGGCCTAAGTTGAATGAGCCTGAAAATGTGCGTAGCGAACTGGACCGGCCGCTCAAGATGGCGGCGACGTTAGGCCTAAAGTGGTGACAGGTCAGGTAAACCCGTCTTATCCCGTGGGGAAGTTTGTCAGATTCTCGTGCAGCCTTGCCGTAATTAATTGGTGAGGAATTGCAGGGGGCAATTCCAATGCGATGAAAGCGAGCAGACCTCGCATGAATTATCGGAGAGCCGAGGGGGATGATGAACGGGTGCTGTTGTGATAGACCGGTCCACCCCACAGGCTAGGGGGAAGACCAAAGTTGGCATTCAACCATGGCGGCCAACATCTCAATGGTGATAGGCAGGATATGCAGTACGGTGAATTTGAAAATGATTACCGATGGCCTAGTCGAGGCCCGTGGTTGAAACTGGACATAAGGATGAACGATCTAGGGGACTTACCGTGCCGGGAAGTGGGCAACTGAGGCCCGGGATTCCGAAAATGTCGAAATGTTGCGGGGATTTGACATTGTTAGTGATTCATGAACGTTTTTGCCGGAGGCGGTGGCGGAGAAGGCCCCAGTTTGGGAACTAGACGCCCGTGTCCTGGAATGGTTGAATAAGCACAAAGCTGTGCAATTGTCTGCGTCTGAAAAAGATTCTGTATTCGATAGATACGTGCTAAACTCTGCTTACAGAAGGAGTGTGTGCCGCCGAAAATGCCAATTCTGTCAAGGGGCAGAAATCGAAGTACGGCCATTGAGTGTGCTGATGCTACTCTAGCTACTGTCCAGGCGAAATTTTTACAGCTTTGCCACCGATGCGTGCTCTACAGTTTTGTTCAATAAATCCTGTGGATTTTGGGAGTCCATGGCAGAGTCAACTGTCACAGGTGTTAGTCGATGTAACTACTTTGGAACTCCAAGCATTGCTGTTTATGAACAGGATACTCAGAGACCGCCTGAAGTTGGCCTTTACAGAGGAAGTGAGGCCACAATTGATGGCACGTGAACCGTCGCTGACAGAATTATTTGATGTCCCGTTACAAGAACTACTGAAGCAGGTACAGCAGGAAGTCACCATAACAAGATGGGCATCAGTTGCCCCACGTCGCAGTATGTTGTCACTACGGAGCGATGGGGTGCGAGTGAGCTTTCAGAGGTCACGAAACACAATGTCTTAGCTGAAGTAGCGGCATCAGCACGCCGTTTTACAATTTAAAGTGTAAAAAGTTGCGTAACTGGTGTGATGCTGGGGGCCTAGATCTGGTGTCGGCGCCGGTAGAAGGGTGCCGGAATTTTTTGGCAGAGCAGTTTTCAAATGTACCACTGTTCCGTAGCGTGATGGGATATCTGGCAGTGATATCTAGATGGCACGACGAGTGTGGTGCGGTGACACTGTTACGACAGCCGCTAGTGTTTCTGTTTGTGAAAGGGTCTTTTGAGGAAGAGGCCCCCCCCCCCAAGACCTCGATACGTCGTTATATGGGATCTGGCAGTCGTTGCGTGGTATTTGCGCATGTTGTACCCACTGCAGGGTTTGAGCCTAAAACTTCTGATTTTCAAAACAGTTATGTTGGCGGCTGCAGCGGCACTAGTAGAGCTAGTGAGCTGACCCACTTGTCACTGCAATGGTGTGATATTCAGGGCAGGAAAGCTGTTTTCATGTTACAGAAACGGAACCACACGATGGCGAGAGTTGGTGTGCCCTTCATCATCCTGTAAGCTGCTTTGACATCCGGAGAAGTCAATGGATGCAATGTGTTGTGTGAAGGCCTACTTCCGCCGCGCGGGCCCTCTGCGGGATCAACTTCTTCTGACATTGGGAACAGTGCCCGATAATCTCTTTTTGTCCTACGTGTGTCCGCACTGCTTGATCAGTTTGGAAACTATTGCGACGTGGGTGTGCTCAGTTCTTCGCTTGGCTGGTATCGACAGACTCCGTGCGATCGGCAGTGGCTTCATCCGCTACAGGGTGTGGAGCGTTGCATGCCCAGATCATGTTCAACTGGACCTTGCCATCGGTGTTCGCTACGCATTACAACGAGGAGGTGACATCCTGAATGGCCAGGAGGATTATGTAGACCACCGGGAGAATTATGTAGACCATGCAGGCTCAGGGCAAGCTCTGATTGAAGGTAAGAGGCTGGTGCCGCACCACGTTTTATAATCCTCCCACATGGTAACACAGTTAGGAGGATACTATGAAGGAGAAATGATGATTCTACCAGAGAACTCGTTCTCGCAGGTGAATTAAAGTTCTCCAAGTAGAATCTGACGAAACTGTTACTTACAGGCCCATCCGCCTCCCTGGCACGGGTGGTTTCCATTGCACCAGAAGTTGCAAAAGATGGTGTGGTTGGAGCGCATGAGGCAGAGTGAGGAAGCGATCGGAAGTGACGTAAAATTGCATAAATTAAGAGTTAATCGTATGCAGGTAAGTAAGATTAAAGGTGCCGATTTACAAGAGGGACATCCCACATTGTAACACAGTTTCGTCGGATTATACTTAGCAAACTTTGGTTCTCTCAACAAGTTCTCTCGTAGAATCATAATTTTTCCCCTCCTATGCCAGCATTTAATATCACTTAGCTCTCACCGTATTCGTTTTCGCCATTGTCACTATGCCAGCATCCCCCAAAATCTCCTGAAAATAAAAATTCGCTGTTTGCGGCAAGTTTGGCTATGAGCCACTGTGATTTAATTTTGCTAACTTGTAGCAGTGATGTAACATTCCCTAGCATTACACATTAGCTAAGTGCTACTGTTATTTTCTCTTGAAGGAAAGGGTGGTTGTTGGTGCCTAAACACCCCATGCCCACATTTGCCGTTATATCTATACTGATTAAAGTCAGTAAGTAATAAGCTGAATGAGTAACAGTTTTGTAACAGTTTTGTTACCTATACGTTAATGCTGAAAAGGTTATTTTTTCCATGGTTATATTAGTAAAACTAAAAGGTTGGTAGAAATATAAAGTACAGCATAATTACTGTAGAACGTGATAGTAGCTCGCGTACCACTGTAGGCAAAGCGGCAATTCTATAAAAAAAAAAAAGAAAAAATGTAGCGTAAGCCTGCTCTTGTAGATTGCCGGAGCACTGCTCCGCCTGGAAAAAAGAGTAACGGGGCGTCACGTCTGTGCGCTTCTGCATGAGTACACCACTGACCATTGTTGTGTGTATAGCACCCATGGAATTTGTAACTTCTACTGTTCTTGTGTCTTTTTTTCTGCAGGGCGTAAAAGCGGTTGTGCTCGAGGTAAGGGTGGTTCAATGCACATGTACAATTACAATTTCTTTGGAGGGAACGGTATTGTTGGAGCACAGGTAAGCAACTGTTTCCCATTAATTTGTGAAATTTGCCAATTCTTGGCAGCCTTATGAAGTTGTAAATATTACAAAGCTGAGGCTAACTGCACACTTTTTTTTAATGGTTTTAGGTGCCACTTGGTGCTGGCATCGCTTTTGCGCAAAAATATAATGGCACCGACAACTTAACCATTGCTTTATATGGTGATGGTGCAGCAAACCAGGGCCAGCTGTTTGAGGCGTTCAACATGGCCAAATTATGGAACTTGCCTGTCATCTTCGTGTGTGAAAATAATGGCTTTGGAATGGGAACCAGTGCCGAACGTGCGGCAGCAAACACAAATTACTACACTCGAGGAGATATGGTTCCTGGCTTGTGGGTAAGTGAATGATAGGAGAAATGAATATTTGGAGAATGGGTGGCCAATGTTGAGGTTATGTTGTGCGCGTTTCTTCCATGGTTCCATCAGTTTGCTGCGCTTCATGCTGAGAGGATCTCTTGTCTGCCACATTGTGATGGATTCCGTTGTTTATTACCGACTTGATTCAGCACCTTACATTTGCTGCACTATGGCCGAGAGATTGTTGTGGGCTGGGGCTAATCCGTATGCCTGGGTGGGTTAATACTATTATTTACTTGATTGCTATTGGCATGTGGTTGATCCACCATAAACTCGCACAATGAGCAACTAGCAACTGACACTGTGAAACTGGTGGTTCGGAAATTAGCAGCTTTTTCTGTTAATGTTAACATGGAATTTGTACCATGTCATCATTCCTGTTCATGACGAAAGTCCTGGGTCCGAGTCCCTGTCGGGGCAGTTATCTTTTCTTTCCTTCTCGGATTAGTGCATCTTGTATCGCACAAGGCCAGTCTTTCATGCAGACTGTTTGCTTCGTTTACCCTTTACCTTGTGATTATTCTTTATTTAAAGAAACCACTGTGATACAAAGCACCCGACATATTTTGTTACGTAGGATAACAATATACAGTATGTACATTCAGTTTTATTTGAAATATTTTTTTTGAACTAGGGAGGAGGGGTAACAGTTTAATTTGAATAATACTAGGAAATATTACCAGGAAATAATACTAGGAAAGAACTATAAGAAATATTGAAAACTATAGAAAACTTGTTTCAAGACCTGTATTCAACCTGTTTCAACCTGTATTTTTTTCAAGAAGGCACCTACAAAAAAGTACTGAAAATGTATTGTGTCAAACAGCATTCAAACGTTCACTGTTAGTTTTGAATAAGATCGACCTCAGCAATCGTTTCGATAACACGGGTCATTTTTGACTGATCGGCTCTGTGTTGGTTCGGTGAAAAAATATGTGATTGGTACACCCTTAAAATAAAAGTTGTTTCTCAAGTTTATGCTTTGTAATTATAATTACTAAGGCAGGCTGCATCGATACCCATACAGACATCAGTTGAGAACGTAGCCATGGGTATTCACTGGGTAGAAATGAGCTCTCACTCTCTTTATGTCGTCTTCTCGTAAGACGTGCGAGAAAAAACTGAAGACTGATCAGATCCTGGATCCCCCAGTTTGGATGGGCCTTGGAGTATCATTTAAGGGCTTCCCAGAAGTTAACTCTTGCTGGATTGCTAGTAATTCCAGACCACAAAATTTGCCTGGGAGAAAACGATTACACTCTTGGGCTTGAATTCCAGGAGAGAGAAGCATTTTCGAGGTCTGGAATCATTAGCAATCTAGCGCAAGGTAGCTTGAGGGAAGTCCTTAATGAACCTCCCAAGGCCCATCTAACTAGAGGATCCAGTACCTAATTGGTGGTAAGTTTGGTGCACTACTCATAAGAGAAAATGACACAATAGAGTAGAGAGCACATTTCTATCCTATCCAGTTAACACATAGGGCTACCTCCTCAACCGACGTATGGTACTGAAGTGACCACGAGCAAAGATGTAAACAGTAGGAAGCACAATTTGTGAGAAGCCTTGTGAAGATAGGATGGCAGAAGTTTTAACATCTTTTCGTCATTTATTACTATCGAAAATTTGCTAAATACATTTGATGTATTTACTTATTTGATTTGGTTCCTTGTGTGATTTCTGAATTTTAGACATTCAAAGTAATACGATGGTTGGTTTTTTCTACAAAATTGTGAAAAGCCTTTTATTCATGTGCAGGAACATGAAGTAGTTTTAATAGTGCTTCCTGGTTTGTGGGTAAATGAATGTAGCAGTAAAAAAAATGTGGAGTCTTACTTTAAAATGAAGATTTAGCCCAAAAAAGTGTGACAACTAACTAAGAAATGCCTAAGAAGACGAACGAGACTGCAAAAACATTTTTATGGTTAATCGAAAATTCACAAGTACTTGCTAGGACGGACAACAACCTCATTTGTTTTTCTTAGTTCCTTTATTTGAGTATGTTACTTCTCATGGGCGTCATTCTCCTCACAATAAACTGCTCTGAATAGCTCAGGTTCATATTTGGTTCGCTATTTCAAACAAACTCACTGTTCGTGTTATTGTCGGTTAAACTTAAGCTACATTGAAATAATGTTGCAGTCATTTGCAACAAGCTACACATGTGCAGAACTGCAAGGTAAAAATGGAGAGGCGGAGGGAAAAATCAATCAGTTGCTCAACAGTTGCACGTGGATGCAAGATACTGCTAGCTGTTCTAATTCCACAGTCGGATCTTGAGTAAATAAACACTGGTTATCCAAACATATCAGTTGTCCAAATGCCGTTCCCTTTTGAAAAAAAAAATTAAAAGTTTGCAAGCATTTTAATCCAACCTTTTTGTCAGTCATTTTTATGGTTGCAGCACAAACACAGCTGAGACAAACAAGGTTAATTTTTTTTATTTTGCTTTCAAATTTGTTTACTTGTATCTGAACTATTCATTGATCTCGATACCCTGAAGAGAAATCATTCTGTGTTGATTATGTAAGATTTTGAAATATTATACCATCTGTAGGTTGATGGCATGGATGTTCTGGCCGTAAGAGAGGCGACCCGGCTTGCAGCTGGGATGTGCCGCGCTGGTAAAGGACCAGTACTAATGGAAACAGCGACTTACCGTTACCATGGCCACAGTATGAGTGATCCTGGAACTAGGTAACTTTCATTATGTTATAGGTTGTCTCTTCTTATGTGTGGAAGTTGAATGCCCAAAAATATACAGTGCCTTTTTCTTTCACAACAGTTGAACTTATGGTAAATTATTTTTGGCAGTCTTTCCCAATATTTTATGTTTTATTGGCAGTATTTTGCCTGGAAGAAAGTTGGTGTTCACAGCAGGGGCATAATTGAACTAGTGAGTTTCTTCCCTCCCCCACCCCCAATCTTTTGCAATGTTCCTGTAACGTAACGTTACTACTTTTTTAACATTGGTGTAATGCTTGTATTGTGCCTGGCTCTCTGGTTGCACCTTATCGTACAGGCTACGCACTTATGCAGCCATTTTATTACACATTGTTGCAGAGTCAGACTGGGTAGCAAAGGGCGCTTGTGCCATTTAGAAAATTGATGGGGGAGGGGCGCCACACACTTTACCAAGAATACAATTCTGATGAGTCTGGAGAGCGCTTTAAGCTCCCCAAGCATTCTCCAGGGAAGAGCCCAGAAGCCTTTGCTTATTTTGATATTCTGCTGGCTTTGAAGTACGTCAACTCGTGTATTACAGTATATTTCAAGAAATGGCTGTTTAATGAACAGCTTTCTTGGATGTCATGGGTCTTTTTTTTTTCGGGGGGAGGGGGGCAGTTTACAAAAGTGTTGAAAATGCAAGTAAGGGGAAGAAAAAAAAAGGGGATTTGTGCCTGAAGAGAAGTTCAACAGCGGAAAAGATTTCATTTATCTTTCGGAGAGGGGTAAAACTGAAGGCTGTCATGGGGCGCCAAAAGTGTGCTAACCAAAGGGCGCCTGTGCCAATGGCAGTATGGCCAGTCTGAACCTGCATTGTTATTTTGACTGATGAGTGGATTTTAAGGTTGTGCTATTGTTGTATTTAAAAGTAATCTTAGTATTTTGTACACGGAAATTACTCGTCATGCTCACTTTCAACAACAGGATACTGTCCTTATCTTGCAAATTTCCGATTGTTTATCAACAATCTTCATCAGGCACGGTCAGGGACCTAAGGTGCCTCGAGTCTATTACGATCCATCAACGCCTAAGGAATAACATCCCCCTAATGAACATCCAAGGCCCATCAAATCCAAACGTCATGCACTTGGTAGGAAAAAAGACTTGCATGCTGAAGCGAAGATGGACTGAAAGAAGCAAGTAATGAAAATGCAGAAGCAAGATGGAGTAAAAGAAGCAAGTAATGAAAATGCAGAAGCAAGATGGAGTAAAGAAGCAAGTAATGAAAGTGCATGGACCTTGTATATTGCGAGAACCATGCTATTTGTGCAAGTGGACGCGAAATTGTGTATGTTGGACCCAGCATTGTAAATATTGGTGGCCATGCTGCTTGCGTGCGCGTACCTTGTAAATATCCGGGGCCGTAGACGTTCTTTTCAAGCAAGCAGACGAAAATAACGAGAATGTAACCAGAGAACTCATTTTTCTTGACCGTGCCTGATGAAGATTGTTGAAAAACAATCTAAAATTTGTAAGATACGGACAGTAACATGTTTTTGAAATTGAGCGTGACGAGTAATTTCTGTGTTCAAGATATTTCCATGGAGTTTCAAAGTAATTCCAGGAAGCCTAACTTTTTATAAGTTTGTTTGACTACAGTCGTTCAGACTGGAAAATACTTTTGTACATTTCGTTCTATTATTTCAATGTTAACGTCACTTTCTGCCCTTCCATATCCCACCAGCTAGCGAGTCTATGGATGGTCTTATGGGGTCCTGGCAGATATAACCTTGATGTTACTATCAGGACAGTCGCAGGTGTGCCTATCCCACCCTGAGTAGCTGAGGAGTTCCCCCAATAAAATAATCCTCCCTAGAAAAGAAAATTAAATTTAAAATTACGGTCTATTTTATTTACTAATAAATAAACGATCTACCATTTTACAGAGGTGCAATTATTATGTCTGGGTCTGAGTGGTGTTGTATTTTGCAAATTCCAGTGGTGGAGCGATTTTTTTTAGGTCGTTTTATCGTTTGATTTCAGTTTATTTTATGTAATTGCTTTTCATTCAATTATTTCAATGAAATAAAATGTAATAAAATGATGAAACAACTAAAAAAAATTCCCCTTGGTTTGTAGTTGAGAAGTTTGCTCCTTACAGGTGCCCCTGTGAGCACCCCTAGGCAGTCTTACCACTTTTCCGTTTCCCCACCCACTAACATTTTATGTTACCTATATTCCTGTTGAGTAATAGTTCCTTTTTCAAATTATTGTTCGATTGGGTCATTGTTATTGAGCAGTGGTAGAACCCAAGAATAAAATACAGTCGATTTGAATCCTCGGGCATGATCATTCTTCTATACGACTTAATTCTGCGTCTAACTCTTTCAATCATATTGAGCCCAGGATATGACTCTAGCTTGAGAGTATTACTGAACAGAGTTATGGAATTTGTGCGATGTGATGAGTGGAATGACCTTAATAGCATTTGGTAAGTAATCTGTTTCTTGCTCAAACCTCATACTCTCATTACATTACATCATCAAGCTGGATCACAACTGCTAACTGATCACTGTGTATAGAGAAAAGCTAGTGGAGCACGGGGAGGAGGTTGCAAAAGGGACCAATTAACCCCCCCCCCCCCTGCTGAATTTTTTACCGGTATGAGTAAAACTGGTAAAAATAAAAGGCCCTAAGATCTTGAGGGACTTGTAGAAACTCCATTAAACCATTCAGGTAAATTTAAACTGAAGTAGAAGATTCACTTTTCAAATATACTGAGTGCCTTTCTGTTTGTACTGTTTTTCTCTTTTTTTTTTTTTTGTGCCACATATTTTAATACCTTGCACACACATTGTTTTCTGCAACAGTTATCGCACTAGGGAAGAAATTCAGGAAGTACGCACCACACGAGACCCCATCACATCTTTTAAAGAAAAAATTCTGGGTGCTGAGCTCGTCACTGCCGAGGAATTGAAGGTAAGAAACTGGGAATCTTAGTGTGGTGTACAAGACCATATTTTTAAGGGATAGGAGAAAAGGGCTACTTCTGAAGCTTTGAGAGTAGCAACAGAATGGTCCACTCGTTGAAAACAATCTAATGTGAACAAGACAAACAATGAAAGAAGTAATGAAAATTACTGAGTTCTAAAGCTTGGTGATGGCAAACAACCAATGATCTTAATACAAAATCATCAGCATAGTAGTCATGTCGTTGTTGATGCAACAGATTGTATACCATCAAGGAATGCTGTATGTTTACAGCAAGATGCACCTTTTACTGTAACTAGCGATAGTTTTTAAGTAAATCACAGCATCTTAGTGCGTATTAGGTGCCCTACAATATACTTGAGACAGATTCTTGGTGAAAAAAATTAAAACAAAAACCGGTATTTGTATTTTAAGATTCTGACTTTGGCATTTCTTATGGTAACTTGAAGTACTTTGTACAGTATCATTAGACAATTTTAGCTATTAAATCAGTTGTTCTCATAAGGTAGCTAAAAGTTATTCAAATGGTGCTTACTAAAAAAAATTGATGTCGGTGTGCATGACTTTTTATTTTTGTTTTGTGATTTTTCAGATGCAGTCCCCTTTGTTTTTTTTTTAGCAAAAAAAAAAAAAATTCTAGCAGCCTACATTTTGTCGTGGTGTACCATATTTGGATATTGCTATGCAGTAACCAGTCAACCCATGCCTAGTCCATTTTGAGATATTCATATTTGAACAACCGAGCCCATTATAAAATTCATAGCAAAGTAATTTTTCAAAGTGATAGATGTAACAGGTAGATCTTTGCTTGAAGATGATGTCATGAGTTTTTCAAGCTGAACAACCACTATCATAGGAGCGACAGCCATTTAAAGTGGAATGGTTGATTACTGCAGATTACAGGCGGTAGTAATTGCGTTTTGAAATAACCGTTCATGATGACTTGAATGATTTTTACTAAACACAGTTTGTATGTACAGGTAATTCAGCAATAACCAGTTCATATATGTTTATATGAATAATACGCTTGGGATGCACTTAGCAAAATAATCATGCACTACAATGAAGAGGTCGAGCGACCAACAACGTCCAACAAACGAAATAAATATTGCTTCGATAATGCTGGCTATTAGACCCGAGTTGAGCAAGGATGTGGCCTGTAACAATCACTACATGCACGATCGTTCTTGGGTTAATTGCAAACGGTCAGGGAACCCCCAAAACAAACAGCAAAGAGCTGGGCATAAGAAAACAAAACAGCAGGGATTCAAAGGGAGGGGCAGTAGGGATGGAGGATATTCAGACCACACAATGGGGGAGGCGGGGAGTGCGGAAGGGGAAATGGGTCACCAGGAGGGCCCATGGGGCGGGGGTCTCAGTCCCTAATGCAAATTTTTACCTGTGGTACTAAAATAATCATAAACTTTATTGTGAATACTTTTAATGAAATTCAATATCTTTTTAATTAGAAAATCTAAACATTATTAAGGGCGTAAAAATTGCTAAGGCTTCAAAAAAATTAATTAAGTAGTTCTCAGGAGTGCACCCATGTGTTTTCTTGTTGCATTTTTAATGCCATAGTCCTAAAAAAATGTTTCAATCGATGCTTTCATCAAACACTTTCTAGAGCCTAAGGCCATACCAGCCCACTGCTTCATTCCCATGATCAGTTCGAAAAGAATATTGGGGCTGCATATTATTCAATGTGCAACATTAAACCTGCCGTTAAAACATATCTATTAAAATTCACAACAAATTGTACGACACTGGATTGTTTTGTTTGGTAAAAAAAAAGGCCATGGCCCCTAATTTGAAAAGGAAGTGGCTATTTACAGGTACAGTACCTGCAAACAACTGGCTATTTACAGGTACTATACCTGTAAGTAATTGACTATTTACAGGTACTGTACCGGTAAGCTACTGGCTATTCACAGGTATAGTGCTCAAAAAGTGAATGCACTAAAGCCAACATACTTCAGTATCACGAAGGCATCCGGCTGCATTGCTGTCTGAATCGTAGTTTGATCTTCTAGGAAAACCATTAGGAAAATAAAGAAAGACTGCAGTGAAGGTTTCGTTTAGTAACTAATCATTCTCGTTACTAAAGTCCGCAGATGTGCGTTAAAGTCACGTCTTACGCGTAATTCCAGAGCTGTGCTTCGACAAAACGCCTTACAAATGTAAATTTTGCGGGAAGGCTTTTGAGTTAGACTCACTGGTGGCCAAGATAACCAAATCTGTAATCACAATTGATGTTAACCACGCCAAATTTGAGGAATCTGGGCCAAATATTTACCTGAAAACGTGGACGTTAAAGCCATCGTTTCGAGCATAAAACGTTGCGTGTTCATGAATGCGAAACAAATATCGCATAATAACGTGGCGCCATCTGTTGTCATTTTGTGTCATTAACTTTTAGCATTGTTCACTGGTGCTTGAAAACGTATTGGATTCTGTCAGATTAATTTACGCAGGCTTAGCTAACATTTACGTTTTTGATAAATTTGCCTTGTTCATGGTTTTTGGTCATTAGATGTGCTTTAAAGCCACGTTTAACGTGTAATTTCAGAACAGTGTGCTTATACAATCTTCGACAAAACGCCTTATAAATGAGAATTTTGCGGGAAGGTGCTTGAGTTACAGACTCAACGATTATAAACCCACTCGTGGCCAAGGCGATCAAATCTCTAAACATTCTCACAAACTGATGTTAACTGGGGCATAGGTGATAATGTGAGCGATATGGGCCAGATTTTTACCTGAAGACGTGAACTTTGTGCAGTCGTTTTAAGCGTTGCAAAAGCGGATTTATTACACATTTATACAAATGGAAAAATTACACGACTGTACAGTGGCGCCATCTGTTATCAATTACATTGTTACCCGCTATAGATTGTTCACTGGCGCTTGAAAACTTACCATATTGTCTTAGGTTAATTTACGTAGGCTTAGCTAATGTTTACTTTCTTGATAATATCTGTTTGTTCATGGTTTGTGTATTCCTTCGCTTGCTGCAGGATTTAACGATATGAAAGACAACAGATGGCGCCGGGGCAGCATCGTGCGATTTTCGTAAAAAAAAAAAATTAGCAATAAAATGCTGTTTTCATTCATATCTAGCCTAGGGTTATATGGATTTGATGAATAACCACCATGCCTGATCAGTTACGAAATTCACACAGTAGAAAGAAACTATTTAAATGTAATGTATGTATGCACGATTTTTCGTCTTTTGGCTAGTGTGGTATTGTCTTTTTACGAATTAATCGAATTCATTTGGGTTTCATGAATGAACTGTTGTCGGATCTGGTTTATGAGATACGCATGGAAGTGAACAATCATGTAAATGTAATGTGTGCAGATGATTTTTTTAGTTTTTACAAAATTTTTGGCGGGGGTTGAGAGCAAAATAATTTTAAAAAAAATTGAAAATGAGGTCCCGCAATTCAGCTAGGGGTCTGTCGAACTTCCCAAAAAATAATTCATTTCCAGCAGTACCTTTGAAAAGTTGTGAAAACAAGTTTCACAATTTTTTTTTTTACTTGGCAGCAAACGCTTTGTCTACTTTTAACAAATTTCAGTCCTAATTTTTCGGATCTGGAAATGGGGGTACTTCCCCAGCCGCCCCCCCCCTCCCCCCACACCCCCGGGTGCGACACTAGTTGAGTCATAGTGATTGTTTTTGATCACTTAAAACAAACTTAACTGAAACAAGCTACTGTCAGCTTTTCGTACGAGCTTGACTGTATATTTCATGTTAAAAAAATCACATGCCACGCGCACAATGTCAACTCTGACAAGTCGATGCTTTTGAAAGGTTTGTCGTACGGCTATGGAATTTGATGCTTCCTCGAGTAAGGCTGTACTTTAGATATTACTGGAACTTTCAGGATTTTCTTAGACGACCTTCAAATATTCAGGGAGATCGTACTTTAATGTGAAATCAAACTGCAATAACCGAAATAATTATTCTTTATGTGCCTAGCATTAGTAAATAATGAGGAAGAACGCAAGTTCAGTAGTTTTATGGTAGCCAGTTGCTTGTAAACATAGTACCTGTAAATAGCCAGTTGCTTACAGGTACTATACCTGTAAATAGCCAATAGCTCACCGGTACAGTACCTGTAAATAGTCGATTACTTACAGGTATAGTACCTGTAAATAGCCAATTGTTTGCAGGTACTGTACCTGTAAATAGCCACTTCCATTTGAAAAAGTGCGAAAAAAATGTAAAAGAAAACAACGCCACTCGCGTAAACTTTTCCGGTACCACTCCTGAGAATCACTTAATTAATTTTTAGCGGCCTAATGCAGCTGAAACCAATTTACTTTTATTTATCTACATCAGCAATAATCACACAACTAGCCTTTAAATTTATAAAAAGTAAATAAACACACAATATGTTTCAATGCACTACAGTATTATAGTTTTTAGATTTTGGTGTTAATTGCTGGGACTGATGAACCATGGCAGGTTAAAGAACAACAGTATGCCAAGAGACGCACAGGTTTACCTCTTTCTCATACGAATCACAATGTAAGAAGGAAGGGTTAACATCCCCGGAGTATTTTTACCTTCCAAGGTCTGCGAGCATCTTCCCTCTGCTTGTTGCCATTGCAATAGAATGACACCAAAGAGCTTTTAGAGCGTGTGTAACACGTGGTTGTCAAGTTTTGCGAATCGTATTTATTTTTCAAGATAATGTGCTTACCAGCGGAAGAAGAATAAGCTTAATGAGGTACTAACGAAGGTTAACAACTGGAGGCCGGGGATTGAAGTTACCGTGGAGGAAGAAAAGGATGGCGCCTTGCCTTTTCTTGATGTCAAGGTGTGCAGACGAGAGGGAGGCCGAGTGTCGTATGAACCATACAAGAAACCAATGGCTACCATGAGAGGCATCCCCTACCGTTCAGGCCACCCAAAAGTACAACTGAAAGCCATTGCCCTCAGTGAGTTTGTTCGGCTGGCCACAAACTCGAGCAGTGAGCATCTTGCCAACCCACATCTTGAGGAGGCCAAAGGTAAATTCTTGAGCTTGGGATACCCGGGTGAAATGATTAATGGACTTATGAAGAAAGCGAAAGCTGTAGCAAAGGCAGGGAAGAAAGAGAGACGTAAAAGTGTAACCATGAGTGATCCAACCATGGATATAAAACCAAGAGTGACACTCACCTACCTTGAGGGCGTTAGTTGCCTAATTCAGCAAGAACTTAGAAAGAATGGCTTCAGAGCATTTATTAAGAACGAAAAAGGACTGGGAAAGAAGATACAAAGGGCCAACACCATTAGAATGAAAAAGTGTTGCGGCCGAAGGTGACCCAAAAAGCCAGGGATGAGCAAGAACTGGCACGAGTACAAAACACCAGAGAAGGAGTGTATAGAGTACCCTGCAAGGACTGCAATGCCGTGTACATTGGCGAGACTAGAAAAGGAATACGAACGAGGCCCAGCCAACATATGGGGAATGTTGGAAATAATGCTATCGATAACGGCATTGCAGTCCATTGCACGGAAAGGGAGCATGACGTTGAGTGGGGTAAATCGGTGACACTGATTAAATCTAACTCGAAATGGGACAACCATTTAAGATGCCTTGAATCCATTGCGATTAAGATGCACGAAAACGGGCAGATCCCGCTTATGAATGTGCAAGGCCCATCATTTTCTAATATTACAAACCTGATTGGGAAAGACTTGCGAGGGAAGCTCGAAGTTGAATGGAAGATTGCGTGTAAAGAACGGCTCGAGTGATACAGTGGGGAAGGGTGAACCTATCGACGGAATATAGCAGACAGCGGCAGTTTCGAATTTGAACCATGTATTGGACTGAAAACGAAATGCAAACAGAGTTCAAACTTATCTTTAAGGTGCCTGATGACGACTACAGTTAGTAGTTGAAAATTTGCAGTTAGTAGACTATCTTTGTTGTGAAAGTGTCGCCCCTTCTGTGCAAGGAATAATTTTTCTTCTGACTCCCTTCGGCTTCTTGTGCCTCGTACCAAGGGTACACCATGAGATTTCCTGCCTCATGCAGGTTCCTCTTCTACTCCTCCGGTCGTCATTTCGGATGACCCTCCTCTCCCGGAGCTTTCAGTGGTCCCGTTGTCCGCTCGGTCTCCGTCTGCAGACTCCGGATCTCCAGAGGTTCTCACTTGTGGACCGTCTTCCTCCGTGCGGCCAGTAGCTTCCTACCCGACCGCCAACACTTCTTTAGCCTCTCCCATTCAATGTGGTCAGCTAATCCTCCGGCGTCAAGACTTCCTTTCCCTGCAAGAAGAATTCTTCCGGACTAAGGAACGCTATTTTCTTCTGAAGCTTCAATTGAAGGCCCGGCACTCCAGACGGAAGCGTCCTGTGCTTTCACATGATGAACCCATCGATTTGTCTTCCTGCTCATCCAGGCACTTGGTCTCTTCTCGATCCCTGCGTGTTACGGACTCTCAGCCTCTTTATAAGGAATGCGTACATGTGCTCATGGAATCCTTTAGCCGCAAATGGCCGGCTTTTCCTCAGGCATTTCCGCACCAGTTCATGGATAACTGGGTCCAGTCGGCGGCAGAAAAGATCCGCATCTTCCCTCCTGCGGTTCCGGTCCCTCCAGTATATCCATTCCGATTCCTTGCCTTCATTTTTCACCCCTCCGCCGCCATCCATCGGATGCCTCTGGTTCGGACTCCGGCAGCCATTTATTTACAACAACCAATTGATGTCTCGGACTCCTCTTCTCGACAGGTTCCTCCTGATCAACCGGTGGACTCTGCCCCTTCGGAAATTCCAGTCCCGGATTTACTTATGACAGGAGAAACTGTTATTCCAGATTGTTTTCTGTACAAACCGTCTCCTCAAGACTCCGCTCCTTTTATTAATCGCGGACTCTCCACTAGTCTTGGTTTAGGCCTCCGTGCCCAACCACCTCGACCGAATCCCGTGTTTGGACAGTCTGCAACGCTCCTTACCATCTTACTACGCACTGGTGGCCTCCTTTTAGGAAATGGGACTCCGTTGGAACTTGATAAGGAGCCTCCCCGCCTCGTGCAGGTCGAGAATCCTCCTTCTTTCGTCCTACTGGCCTCTAATCCTAGAAATTTCGTCACATATCCAGTCGGAATTCCTGGCAGATGTCCGGATGGATTTTGGGGCTTCACTCTATTTACCCCGAAGAGCCCGGTCCCCTTCTCCATACTTTGCGATTCTGATCACCTCATACGCCTCGGAATCCGGGCAGCTTCTGAAGCAGACGTCCTCAATACTGCCGCTAATGCTTTGTGTGAACGTGTCTCCGCGCATCCCTCCCCAGAAGAAACAAGACTCTTCAGGCCACGCTCATCAGTCAGGTCTTCCGCAAGGCTTGTTTTACCACTTTTCATTCTATGAATTGGTTTAACCGTGCTCTCTTCAAATCCACCTGCCTGCTATGAGACATGACTCTCAACACCACTCCGATCCTCCACGACTCCACTCGACATGTTCTCCACAATCGGCCCGTTCACGAGACGGACAGACTCTTCCATGGCCTTATCTTGATAGCACACAAAAACCTAAGCCCTTTAAATCCAAAGGACAACGGCAGCAACGTGTATCTGGTCCTTCTGTTCCCTCAGACTCCAAGGATGATTGGTACATGGCCCCACGTATGGACGGCCGG
>JAHWFP010190066.1:5508-25394 GCA_023313725.1 Lithobius niger | reverse complement strand
AACAAACGGGTGTATAGAATTACAAACCAAAATATAAATGAAAGCATAAACAAAGGGCAAACAAAAGGATAAAGAAAGTAAAAAACAAACGGGTGTATAGAATTACAAACCAAAATATAAAGGAAAGCATAAACAAAGGGCAAACAAAAGGATAAAGAAAGTAAGAATAACAAACGGGTGTATAGAATTACAAACCAAAATATAAATGAAAGCATAAACAAAGAACAAACAAAAAGATAAAGAAAGTAAGACAAATGGGTGTATAGAATTACAAACCAAAATATAAATGAAAGCATAAACAAAGGGCAAACAAAAGGATAAAGAAACTAAGACTACAAATGGGTGTATAGAATTACAAACCAAAATGTAAATGAAAGCATAAACAAGGAGCAAACAAAAGGATAAAGAGAGTAAGACTACAAATGGGTGTACAGAATTACGAACCAAAATAGAAATAAAAGCATAAACAAAAGATAAAGAAAGTAAGACTACAAACGGGTATATAGAATTACAAACCAAAATATAAATGAAAGCGTAAACAAAGGGTAAATAAGTAAAATGATAAAGAAAGTAGGCCTACAAACTACTGTATCTAATTAGAAACCAAAGTGTAAATGAATGCATAAACAAAGGGTAAACAAAAGGATAAAGAAAGTAAGACTACAAATGGGTATATAGAATTCCAAATCAAAATGTAAATGAAAGCGTAAAAAAAGGGTAAATAAGTAAACGGATAAAGAAAGTAAGGAGTTATGGACACAATATCATAAACCAAATTCTCGAAAGTCAATATCTCGAACCCCCTACCTCGAAAGCCACAATCGCGAAGATCCTAAATCTCGAACACCCGAAATCTCGACGATCCGAAATCTTGAATATCCAAAATCTCGAACCTAGAACATCTTCAATCTAGAAAATTTAAGCTTTGATCAACCAGAAAAAAATTTTTCTACTTGTATAAACTTCAATTGATGGGGGAAGTTAAACTATTAAGTAGATTTTTAGAAACAGTAGCTCAACTGAAAGCTATTAAACAGTACTAAAAAATTGCCCCAAAACATTCAAAGATTTCGAAAGGATCTAATAGTAAAATTCGAAAAACCTCGAAAACTACAACCTAAAACTATGGAGATTTCGTGGAAAATCGTTAATACATGAATATTTACTATACTGATCATTTTAAATTTGGTTGCTAACATTACCCAGGCTACATGGCTTGAATTCAGAACATCCAGAATGATAGTTTTCACACACAAAATATTACGATATAGCACATTTTTTTAGGCAGCCAAAAACAGTATAACATGAAGAAGGCGTCCCCCTGTCTAAGTTGACTTACACTGTAGTTAGGCCACTAGGAAGAGGGACATCTGCATATACACTTGGTTCTTTTCTCGTAGTTGTGTTGGGTGGCAGAATAATATTAGGATGGCAGAGTTTCTCCACAGCCACAAAGGTAATAACGAGCTTGTGTTGAAGGTGTTTGTTTACGAACAAGACTCCAAAGGAAAAGATGGCACAGTGTATTGGTGATGTACTGAGGTCAAGTCTGGATGCTGAGGTCCAGTCATACAAAGGGACAGCGAATCACAACATTGACTATTCGTGAAATCACATAGAAGCTTTTTTAAACATAATTAGGTGTTTTAACTAGCAAACAGTAATATTTAAATTTTTTAGGAGGGACTGCTCCAACATTAAACAGTGACATTTTTTTTATTTTTTCGAGATTCTTTCATTCGAGATTTCGTTTATCAAGATCTTGGCTTTTCGAGATTATGATTTTCGAGAATGCGGGTTACGAGATTCTGTCTTTCAAGATTATGTCTTTCGAGATTTTGGGCGGATCCCGAAAGTAAGACTACATGCTGGACACTGGTGTATAGAATTACAAACCAAAACATAAATGAAAGCATAAACAACGGGCAAACAAAAAAATATAGAAAGGAAGATTACAAACGGGTACATAGAATTACAAACCAAAATGTTAATGAAAGAGTAAAGGGTAAGAAATTAAGGGTACAAATTATGCATACTGTATATAAGTGTACAGAAAAGTACATAAGGGTAAGAAATGGTAAATCATTAGGTACAAAAGGGTAAATAAGGCTATAAAAGATTACATACGGTAAAACAGATACATAATGGTATGAAATGTTGCATAAGGACAAAGGTACAGAGACATTCGAAAGGGTATGAATGGGTAGATAAGGGTATCTAGGGTACATTAGGGTCCATAATAAGGGTATAAAAATATATATTAGGGCAAATAAGCATAAACCGAAACGTTATTCAGTGTGAATATGAGTCTATGAAAATACGGAACTTTTCATAGACTCATGGTGTGAAACATTATTCAACGGCAAATATGGAAGTTGAGTTCCCTTGTCAATATACTTTTTTTCTATTTTACAGCATGGCCACCACAAAAATATGACTAGCCTAGCTTAGCCACTGATAAAAGTGTAACTGAAGCTGAAAGACTGGAAGCTCTAACAATACTAATTTAACCATAGCTTGATTTAAATTTGTGCCTTTATTAAATAAGATTTTAAAGTCGTGTCATGTAGTCCGTCATGTTGCAAGAAATTGCTGAGATTAAAATATATTTTTTGTATAAGTTTCTGTTAAATGTATCTATAACATTACAGCCGTTATGCTCCCGGAGCGATGATGCTATTATACCCTTCAGTTACGGTATCCCCCCCCCCCCCAAAAAAAAAGGACAGCTACTTGATGGGTGTAAAAGTTAGTCCATAAGGGCATCATGATCTTTGTGAGGGATCCCTGGGGACCGAGAGCTAAGCCAGCCACAGACCAGTGCTCATTATCCTCGTCTCTAAACAAAATGACTGGCAGTTCGAATACAGTGACTCACTGGAGGTTACTCGTGACTGAAAGGGTTATTCGTTACTTTATGCATTGTGATTATTTATTACTGCTTTACGATAAAGCCGTAATTGGCTGACTTAGCTGGTAGCCAAAAATAAGTTGTGTAAAAAACTACGACTAATGTGTATTATATTAAAGTGGCACTATCACCGATTGAAATGCGAACGAAAATATTGTGGCGCCATCTAGCGGCAAGGATATTGTTAATCTTTATAACTGGCCCCCAGGTGCACGAGAATGAATCAAATTTTCACTCAATAATTAAGGATGTCGTGGCTTGTTTATTTCGTTAAAAGAAATGTCGTTATGCGTTCCTTCACTTGGTGCAAGCAAGAGTTAGATAGTACTACATAGCGCTAGATGTTGTCAGATTTCGTCTGCTTTCAATTGGTGATAGTGCCACTTTAACAAGGCCTGTTACTAATGCTGATTGTCTGCTGCATTTTATGTGTGTGTAATTGTATTTACCAGTATGAAAACATTGTATTTTTCTATCCAAATTTAAACAGCGCGCTGCAAATTTTGCCTAATTACACCTTTTAGTCTACTGATGTGAGTGCGAACTGAGTAGATTTCACAGGTATGAAAGGTTAAACTAAGTTAAGGCTAAGTTAAGCTCTGTGAATGTGTGCAGGCCCGGACTGGCCATAAGACACGTAAGCTGTCTCGTAGAGTCGTAAGAGGACCCCTGTAATTTACACAGTTACAAAAGAAATTTTTTTTCCGTTGCAATTTCTTGGTTGGTGTTAAAATTGGGCCCCTCTTCTGATCATTTCATAGCTGGTTAAAAGTGCCTCTAGACATACGTGCACACTTTTAATTTGAAAATGTTAATTCTCCGACTTCTCCTTGCCCTCCGTCCCCTTACATCCGTGAATTGTGCTCTGATGCTCCCTTAAAACATCACGGCACCGTGGCTCCCAGAGCTGCAAGTCCGGGTCTGAACGTATGTTCACGATAACGTTCACAATTTGTTTCTGATCTGAATGAAAATTCATGACTAGGGAGCTTAAGTGCATGAAACGCATCAGTTCAAAGATGAAACCTACCTGAAATATTTTTGGAGAGGTAAGGGAGCCCATCTATAAGGCTAGTGGCCCAAGCATTGCACAAAAAGCTCGTAAAGATCAGTGTTGAACTCGTTCGCTTTATTCGTTGTTTGCTTGAAGTGTGAGCCTCTATGTTCGCTTGCTTAACATTCAGGAATTGCTATGTAAGACGGAAACAAGCATGGAAAAAGTTAACTAATGTGTTTTAGCATCTCTCACTCGGCCGAATAATTGTAATCTTCAGAACTCCGTTATTTCTGACTTTATTTAAGCTAAGGTGTTGATTTCACATTTCTTTGCATTATACAAGAGATGATATTAAGCAAGAGATGCACACTTCGAGTTATACACTCGTAGCCCACACATGCTATTAAAAGTCTTGCTTAATAATATTCATTTTCGAAATACATAACTATTCGAACTTCAATCTGCTTGAATTTGAACTTGAACCTACTTTCATTCTAGAGTGAAGCTGCATAAGTGAAAATTGTGTTATGTTGCAAATAGTGGGTAGTAAATTGAAGATTCGTGATAGAATTCATTGTGGAGAGAAGCCGTGTAAATGAATTGTGTGACACTGCATTTGCACACAATGGCAGTTTGAAGAGCCATGATAGAATTCATTCTGGAGAAAAGCTATTTAAGTGAAAATTGTGTCAGACTGCATTTGCACAAAGAAAGGAATTTAAAGAGCGATAGTATAACTCGTTCTCGAGAGAAACCGTATAAGTGCAAATTGTGTGATGCTGCACTTGCAATTTTGCGATCCATGGTGGAATTAATTCCGGAGAACAGCCTTATAAGTGCGCATTATGTGATACTCCAATCTAATAGTTATATCTGCTGTATGTGATTCTCGTTGTGACAACACGGAGCCATGTATCGAGTGCAAGCTACCAGTCGCCAATGAATACAAGAGCTTCCGGTATGAAAAATATGAATAGCTGGTATCATGTTCGGTGCCAGCCTGGTTCCCAAAAGTATCATGTGACCTCACTAATATTGATAAACCCACAAAATGTGGTGATGTCATCCTTCGACTGATGGATGATATTGATGAGCTCACTGCTGAAATGTCTTGCCTAAGGAAGTCTTTGATTAGTGAGATGTCTGCCTTTCACAATATAATACGGTAGGAATTAAATTTCGTGAGAGTGACACGCAGCTGACAACAGCAATGTATAATAATTTGCCAACAAGAAGAAACCTAAACTCAGCTGTAGCCGACTGCGAACTACCCAGTAGTGGCGCTGTTAATATGAGAAGCGCAGGTTCCCATACAAACCCAGGCATCAAAGTGTTAATTGATTGCAGTGGTGGATACCAGGCAAACGGTTCAAATAATCTAAGATGTGATTCTGCCTCAGTGCAGTCACTGTGATCAACCAAATTCGATTAATCGGCGAAGTGGGTGTGGTATTGCTCAGTGCAGGGACAGCGAAACTATGCAAACAATAGTCAACATAAAAGCTTGTTCAAAAGGTCCAAGTCAAATCAAAACCACCTCAGTCAATGTGATGGCAGAAGTGGAAACCCTCAATGCCAGCCACATTTTCTACAAGGTGTGGATGTACTCCCTAAACTGGCCAATCATTCAAAACCTCCAGTTTAACGCAGTTATGGAACAAACGGGGTGGCTGACGCTGTCAAAGTTGTTTTGCCAGCAAAAAAGAAACAGTGATACTTAGGGGGAGTTTATAAGCAGATTTGACCCCAGTACTGAAATCGACGGCATTGTTAGTATTATTAGAGATACTGGCATCACTGGCAGTACTGGCATCACTGCTTCAGTGACTAAGTTAGCCACAAGACAATCTCAATACTCATCCTTCCGCGTTATTACTGATCTGCAGAACTGTGGAGTCATCAGCTGGCCTGACTTCTGGCCAAATGGATCCACCATAATGCTATTCTTCGGGGAGGTCATTCACCCACATTTGGAAGACAGCCAAAATACTTGTACCGATCAAAAGGCCAAAAAAGTTGCAATGCTAGTGCTGAAGAGGTAGGTCTACAAGTAAACGGTGAAACTCATGATTTGACAGAGCTCAATAAAATTAATCCACGCTAGTTGTGTGGCATGAACTCACAAGTTAATGCCAAAGCTAAATTAATGCGAAGTGAAAGTATGTAGGGAAATCCCTGTCAGGATGGCCTTCCGCAGCTTCCGTAGCCCCCTGACACCTGCCCACCTCACCAGCCTCGTTTTCAGGTTCGCAGGCAGTCCTTAGACTGATTCCAAGCCAAATCCACGTCTGCTTATTTGCTTGTTATAAAAACAGTTTTGAATTGCAAAAAATGGACTTCGATGTCTGTTATTACACCTGGGAGGGATGCTATCCGGGCAGGTGCATTCAATCCCTATATCCCAATTGCAGAAAACAGTACGATAGCAACAGATCATCGGATTCAACCTCTGTATGTAGTCCTAACAGAACCGAAAATGTCTAACAAGCTCATTGAATGTTTTTACAATTATATTGAAAACCTAAACCGCAATTATGAGGAACTCTCAGCAACCATTGTCCTACTGGAGCTTTCCATTGCGTTCCATACTGAAACTCTTCTCAAGGTGCCAGACCCAGAATTTACTCCTTCCCCTCCCCAGAAATTTTGTGTGTTTTTGGTTTGATTGCCAAATCGGGGCAAAGGATGGTGTCCTGATTTCTGTATTGGGTTCCTCAAACACTCAGCTAGGTAGTCCTTCATTCAGTCCTTACAAAGCCTAGGAGGCAGCCTGGGTTTCCATTACAACCAGTAACGAGCCTGTCTTCATTGGTTTTGTTTACCGAGCAGGTGGTTACCTGTTCACCTGTTCTCAATCTATTCACCCAAATGTTAAGAGAAACTCTTGCTAAGTCGGAAACCATCCTATTCTTGTTCGTGGAGATTATTAATTATCCAGAACTAAATTGGCCTTCGCCTTACTACGACCTTAGTAGTGTGGCTGCCCATCACATTTTTCTGAGGTTGCTGGTTTTCTTCAGCAACACATCACTAAATCAACACTGTTAGGAGTTTACAGCAACCATGATTATTGGACCTACTTCTCACTACGGACGACCTTGCAGTGGATAATATTTACTCATAGCCTTTCTTTAGGAAAAGCTGATCACTCAGTCCTAACTTAAGAACTTTGTATTGAAGATATTAGTTAGTTCAAACGCAAACTGTGGCAATCTCCGATCGAACTTTAAAGAAGCTGATTTCACTCTCCTGAATGACATCCTTTATTCCATTACCTGGTAGGAAGAATTCAAGGACCTGTCTGCCGATAATCAGTGGCTGGTGTTAAGGGACCTCATTCACCAGATGATGGGACCATTTGTTCCTCGCATTTAAAATTGGCACTCTACTCAAGTCTAAGTGGATCAGTAAAACTCTGAAGAGAACCATCAATAGAAAGAATTGGAAATGGCATGCCTTTAAAAAGTATACGACAGACTCAAACTGGCAAAACTATTCTGAAGCACGTCGGATTTGTCACAAATTGTGTTCTGAATGCTCGTAGACAATATTACGAAAATATTGAAAACAACTGCAAAGCCAAACCGAAGTTTCTTTTCTCGTAAAAGGTGTGGGAAAAAAGGTAGCAATTACCCAATTGAAGTCTGGAGGTCAGACTATTAAAAGGCCATATGCTATGGCCAAATGCCAGAATAATTATTTTGGTTCTGTTTCACTGTGATGCAGAATCCATACAGGCCCAGAAAGTTGCCAAATATCTTCCCCAGGTGAAAAATGAAAAAGCAAGGGGCCCTGATGAACTTTTCTTTAAGGCTGTGCTGCATCTCTGTGAGTCCATTCACATAGAGGAAGTTACTTCACAAGTGGTGTAAGTCTATTTAAGTCCATTTTGAGATAATTAAGGTTAAACAAACGAACCCATTATAAAGATCACTGTTAAGTAATACTTACGGTGAAGAGATATGGTAAGGGGTAAATTAACCCCGGGGAAAGCGAAACCCAAGGTGGTCGAACCCTGGGGGTTTTGAGGAAACCCCTGGGGGTTTTGAATAGTTGAAAGTGGTGAGATATGCTCTTGTGCAAGTTGAGGGGAAGGAACCCCTGGGGTTTTGGTTAAAACACCCTCGGATGTCAACCAAACTACCCAAGATTAACTCTAGAGGAAACTAAAGTGGAAGTTCACGTGATATTCTACGTCAAAACAAAGCTTATCAAGCACTGGAATACCGTTGATTACGTAATCCTTCACGCTAATTTTTGTGTGGTAAAGGCAGCAATAAAGATTCTTGTTGTTGTCCTTCCTATTAGCACATTTTTCTGTCAAGCCTCGCGTCATTTCTACTGAACAGCGTTGTATCGGGTTAAGCTGGGTCATTCAAGTTAGGTTTCGACTGGGACGGCCAGTCAAAGGGTCTGAACATCTGAATTTTGTTTTTGTCCTAATTGTTGCATTTGTTTGAAGCATGACAATAAAGCAATGGGTTCACAACATAGAAACCAGTACCGTAATTACATGTTTACTTTTATTTATTTATTTTATAAAAACCAGTGAAACTTATTCAAAAAAGTTGAAGTGTACACAGAAAATGTAATGCGCTACTTCTGAAATAAGTAAATCCATAAAAAAAATCTAAGGTGTCGTACTAACATAACTTTTTAAGTAACACAAATTTTAAGTGACGCCTCTTTCTGGGGTTCGGCTCCAACGTCACTTTATACTTACATAGTTTCTTTTATTGTTTCATTAATTTAAAGGTATAAAAGCAACGCTTATGCTGAACATCAGGAACCAGGCTTCACTTAAAACCTGTGTTAGTACCACACCTTACTCAGTTTTTTCTTGTGGCACTGATTTTAGGGATTTTATATGGAATGTTAGATCCTGCTGTCTAGGCGTTATTAATTCTTAAAATGTTTGTGTCTAAAGCTACCTGTTTGGCGTAAGTTGTGTAAAACACTGGCATCAATCGATGTAAAATGGAGTATGATAGTAATGAAAGGTTACAAGGTAATTAATTCTTCAGAACAAAAGAAATAAGTCAAGTCGACTTAACTTACGTCGACTAGAACTCATGTCGCTTTAGGACAAAGGTGGATACATGGACATTCAAGTTGGGGTGAGTTAGAACGACAACAGGTACATGGTAATTTCTGCGAAGGTGATAATAGCATCAACCAAAACCCATCCCTGTTCCTAGGTGCCATTCAGCTAGCTGGGCTTTCGTCTTCCGGCATGCGCTCTTTTCAACAAATAATAGCAAAGCTGTCCTAAGAGCGACGTTGAAAATCGGTGTTAGGTGGTTACATGGAGGTTTTTAAAGCGCTTCAACTCCTTATGTTGATGAGTTGGTTTGAGATAAAGCGACTTGAACGTAGTTTTAGATGGTTTATGGACGTTCTTAAAGCTCTATACGAGCCGAATCAATGTAACTTAAGTCGTCTTGAGCTAAAGCGATTAACGAACGTCTCTGTATACCGCCCTCAATGTCAAAAAAACAAGATGGTCTGAAAAGACATTATTGTTGCACACAACTCGATTGAAAATGTTTGTACATTCATAGAAAAACATTTAAAACTTTAGTTTCATAATTTTTCCTTCTTCAGCTATTGTTTTCAGGTAACCTATTAATCATAATGAACATTTTACCCTGCCCCTGCCTTGGGTAGAATTTCACCTCAACTTTTGAAGAATATTTACCTCGGGGTTATTTTCCCCCGATGCATAGCTCACCACATCATTTTCCCCTGGGAGGAATATTTGGGAGGTGGAATACTTTCCCCAGGGGTTTTTACTCTATACTTCCTCGGGGATTCAGCACGAAATCCCTGGGGTTTGACCACCTCGACTTTTCCCTCCCCTTCTGTTTTTCCCCCTGACCATAGCTCACCTTTTTGCAACCCCAGGGTTTTTTTTACCCAGGGGAAACAAAAACCCCAGACCATATCTCTCCACTGTTAGTGTTGAAAGGTGAGGCATTTGAGTTCGGTATAGTACATGAAACTGTGAAGACTGCAAACTTAATATCTCAAAATCATGGGCGTGGCAGCTGTCTACTCACCACCCCAACAATAGCACGTTGAACGCAGTAAAAAAAACTATTTTTTTTTCTGCATTTCTGGATTGTGCAAGTAATTCTAAGCAACTTTCCCTTTTACACCACCCATCTAACTCTGTAACCTTTGGCCCTATATAGAGTTAAGCGGGCACTTAGAATAAAAAGGAAGGACCCTGTGGACTTAGCCAAAAAAGTGCAAAAATCGAAATTTTTTAAATTCAATTTCTGGACTCTGTAAGTAGTTATGAGAAACTTTCCCTTTGACACCACACGTCTATCTCTGTAAGTTTAGATTTTAGTATAGGCATCTATTGGACTTAGAAAAATTCGGTGACTTGCACCACCTGTGCTCCAAACTTGGAAACATTTTCGTTTAGTGCACAAGAAGATAGCTGCCATCTCCCGGCCCCAAACTGAAACTAGGAGATAAACCACTTACGAACTATTAGAAAAAGATATTACGATTCGAAAAATGTGCCTAACTCAGTTTTTTTCGAAAAGTGGACTTACACCACTTGTGAACGGACCGCCTCTATTAATACCTCCCTCAGCAATGCAGTGCTGTGCGAAGACTAGAAATGTGCCTTTGTTATAACTTATCTGAGTGGGAGCTATTGTCCTATCAGTTTGACGTCGCTTGGAAAAAAATCGTTTGTGATCACCACAAGGTGACCCGAACAATTTTTTCAAGTGACATCCAACTGACTGACTTGTAACGGCTGTATCAAAGGCATGTTTCCAGTCTTTGGGCAGCTCTCTGCTCCTAAATGAGGCATTTGGTAGAAAGGGCAAACTGTCCAACCCCCAGCATCTGTTTGTGTTTGCAGCATGGGCTGTAGTACCTTACTAATCTTCTGAAATCTCTTGATTACTGCACGGAATGTGTTGACCAGGGCTTACCTTGTGACTACTTTCTTCTTGATATTAGCAAAGCTTTTGACTGAAAGCTTCACAAGACACTCCTCCACAAAATGGCTCCTTGGGAATTTATCGGCCTCTTCTTGACTGGATTGAGGTTTTTCTCTCCAGTAGGACGCATAGAGTTGTTCTTAATGTCCACAAGTCCCCTAGACCAATGTCACTAGTGGAGTTCCTCAAGGGTCAGTGCTTGGCTCGCTCTTGTTTTTAATGTATGTCAATGACCTTCTTGTTGCTGTAAATAGTCCCTGCTACATGTTTGCCAATGACTAACTTATTCAGGAAGATCATAGGTTTTACCGACAATGACATTCTTCAACATGATCTAAATATTAAAGTGGTCTGAAGACAACAAACAGGACTTCAACGCCATGAAATGAGCTGCAGTTCATATTGGGCAAAATAACTCTCGACACATCCTCCTTGGGTGGCAAGTTCCTTGCTGCATCAACCTTTGCCAGCACTCTTGGTGTCGTCATTACTGTTGATCTCAAGGTATCCAAAATGTGCGAAGAGGCCGCATGGAAACATAATGCTAAGCGTGAGATGATCAAGCAAGGATTCCATTTTTGTAAGTAAAGGTGTCCTAAGGAGCTACTGCATTTGTCCGACTATCCTTTGACTAGTGCGTTTAGGCATGGACACCTTGCTTTGTGAAGGACAAGATGATCCTTGAAGCAGAGCTCTGAGCTACAAAGCTGGTATCTGATCTACAAAGCTGGTATCTGAGCTACAAAGCTGGTATCTGAGCTACAAAGCTGGAATCTGAGCTACAAAATGTCCTTCATGAGGAGTGACTCAAGAGTCTCAATTTATAATTCCTTGATGAAAAGCATATCAGAGGGGATGTCTTGGAAAAATTTTTAAAATTTGTCACAGACTGGAAAGACTGATTTCTTCATCCATGGCTTGTGTTCCACCCCTAGAGGAAACGGCATGATTTCAGGCCAAGTTGGCATGAATGTTACGCCGCACTCATTTTTTTTATCTTCTAGTAATTCGGAAATAGAACAAACAGTCTACCAAGACATGTTATTACCAGTAGTTCTGCGAACTAATGGAAGGCTGCTTATGATAAGCACTAGCAATCATAACTGGCTTCGCCCTGGTTTTGTTTCGCCCATGATTGTCTCTCAATATTTGGTTGGTTTTGCCAGAAGGTTCACTGCGCCAGGCAATTTGTCTTCTTGTAATTCTCCCCTTTTATTCTACTCCACTTCCTCTCTTGGCCCTTTCCTCCCATCATCTCCCTCCCGTCCCTGTCCCCCTCCCTACTTCTTCCCCTACCAACCCACTGCTCTACAACCATTTGGTGCCCGTCCATCCCTAACCCATTCCCAGTCTATTGCTTTGGCTTGAGTGATCCGTACCCTGCGAAAAACCCTGTTTTTCTACATCCTTCTGCAGTCCTAGTATTTGCAAACTGAATGCATTCACAGTTAAGTAACACTAAATTAACGTTAAAATTCCTTTTTTTGGTATGTTTGATAAGAGACTCCGCTAGTTTCGTTTTTGACCTAGTTTAGTATTCGAGAATACTGGCATCTAGTGGGCAGTCTTCAAATCTTTGCTCTCGCGCTAGCGCTCACCCTCAGCAGTTTTCTTGGGACACTTTCCTTTATAGAATAGATTTAGTATGAACTATCGGTCTGTTGCTTTGCTGAGAACATCAGCCACGTGTGCTGATGTCATTCCCCCTTTTTTCTGGCCTCGTAGCCTAGTGCTTGGCTGATTATTGGATTGGATTATGTTATATTACGTTAGGGCAATTTAATGTATATATACCTCTGATGTGTAGTTTAATGACATTAGAATGCACGAAATCGATGCATTAGTGTGCAAGTGTGTGCAAGGAAGGACGTCGTATTCAAAGGGCTCTTTGGTGAAAAAAAAAAACATTTGAAAAATAATTCTTTATGCGGTCCTTGAGAAACTCATCAAGCGCAAATTTATATTGAGAGACGAAAATTTAAATTTAATATTGATGAGCCCGAGTAACATGTTCATTGTGAGGTAAAGTTATTGCAATGAGGCCGGATAGTTATTATGTTCTTGTGTGCAGAATGTATTAGGGCTACTTCCCTCACAATAAATTAAAGTTATACAATTTTATTATAGAAAATAGGTTTACACTTAAACATATGTAAGTAAAACAACAGCAATAACAATGTAAACCGACATAGACAAAATAAAACACATTAAAAACTGTTTACTACAATAAAAGAAACTATGGCCAATGTAATGGTTTGTCACTGGTGGAGGAAAATTGGTTAGTTTTATCAAATTATGCAAGTTACAGTCTTTAAGTTATCAAACGAGAGGAAGTGTGGTCCTGCAGTATGCTTAATTTGGCAGACAGATTGCAAATAACACAATAAACGGAACACTTAGTGTTGTAAAATATTAGTATTCAAATAATGCAAACTCCTTCTGAGGCTGTTTTAACATACTAATTCTGTCAGTGACTTTTCTCTCTTTGAGTGACTTTACATTCACTATGTTGTAACTGTGACGTCTGCAAGTAATACTAAAACGATAAGATTGCGAGACAATGGGCGATTTAAATGCTGGCCTGTATTCTAAACGTTGAAAGTTAATCCCAAGGTGCTGGAACGTAAACATAGTTGTCATTGTGCTTAGGATCCACATAGTTGTCGTTATGTTTAGGATCCCCATACGAATTAGCACTATTAGTGTCCAATTCTTTCCCATGGTACGTATCTTGGCTTGCCACGGGGGTGTGATGAACGCTAGCCCCATATTGTGGGGTTTTAGCGGGAGGTGGCTCATCCTTGCACAGCTCCAATTTCCCATCGGGTCCATATGAATACTTGCAGTGAAATCCATAATTCTGTGCGGCACCTCCGTAATCACTACCCCCAACCTCATGGTTCACGACGCCACTTTGCTGGTCATAAGGGTTTGTAGCTTGAGGTTGTACCCCACCATACTGCCCAATAACTTGTTGTGGTTGTCCATATTGTGCTGCAACTTGCTGTGGTTGCCCATACTGCACTTCTGTATTTTGGGGTTGCACATTGTACTGAACTCCATTACTTTGGGGTGTGCCCATATAGTAGTTCTGGCTGTCGTAGTAATCCCCGCTTTGCTGCGGCTGGTAGGCTTGTTGCGGCTGGTATGTTGGCTGCGGTTGGTACGTTTGCTGCGGTTGGTACATTCCTTGGTATTGTGGTGCTTGTTGTCCACCTCCTTGCAGTTGATAACCGTATAATGTACCTTGGTTGTGATAGTGGGGATGATGACTATGGTAGTGTGTCCCACTGTGCTGCGGATAGTCTTCTTCATAATGGACGTGACCATGCAGCGTTGGGTGTACCCGCATTCTACCACGATGAGAGTGATGTCCGCTAGCGGCATGATGTAGATGAGGATGGCGATGGCGAACTACTTTAAGATAGTGTAGTGGATGTCCTCCGCCGTGGTGGTGATATGGGTGCATCATGTACCCTGTCGTTGACGCACAAAAAATAATGAGTACGATTAGTGTCATACATAGTTTTCCAGTGCTTCCAATGCTCTGAGGGTTCCTCAAGTTGGCAATTGTCCGTGCCACCATTTCGTAATTTCAGATCGTCCTCGTAGTAGCTACAGTTGCACAGAATTAGTTCTTGGATGCCAGCAGTCGTTTGCCATCTATACACACTTCCTATAAAGAAACAAAATGCACATCTGTTAATTGTTTTGCCTTTAGGATAATTGGAAAAAATTTGAAACTAGACTTCCTTTTATCAAGCCTTTTGCCGCCCTTGACTGTACTAGGATATAAAATATTAAAACGTGTTCAAAATGTGTGTACAATTTTATAGTAATGTTACGTTTTAACATTTGTCAGTTTTGACATTTTACATATAATGGCTCAAAACTGCAAGAATTAAAGAAACTGACCAAAGTGTTGACTTCATTTCTTCACGCTTCCTTTTGGCCGCGGAAGATGCTGAGGCAAGAAATCGGTCAAAGTTTCTTTATTCGTGCTATTTGGCCAAAACCAAAGGAGTGACACATGAGTCAAATAATATATCTCGGCGTATTCAAGTTATATATCATACCTCATTTTGAAAACTAACAACGCATTTATTATCTTCTATTTAAGATTTCAAGTTGATTAAATAACAGTCGTTCTTTTCGAATTTCAATTGTGTGTACAGGGCAATTAGTGATTTTTTTTAGACATTTAATTAGGTTTATAATAATTTAATTAATAAGAATCAACAATACAAACGGCAGTAAAGCCATCTGAGGGCACAAAAACTACTGCTGAACCTTGTAAGTGCGCTAAAGTCAATACATCACGAAAAAAGCATGTAAGTAATAATTCAAGAAGAACTACATCAGAATTAGGAAATAGCGGCAATTAAAAAGATTACAAAATGAAACATAAGACTTTAAAGTGGCACCATCACCGATTGAAAATCGTGCTCCATCTAGCGGCAGTGATATTGTTAACCTTTATAGAATGCTCCCAGGTGCACGAAGACGTATCAAATTTTCATTCAAAAATTAATGAGGCTTGCGGATTTGCGTGTTTAGTTTTAAAAACTGGCGTTGTGCATTCCTTTGCTTGATGCAAGCAAGTGCTACGTACTACTAGATAGAATCCTTTAGAGAATTCCCCATATCCAATTTTAATTTGTTTTCTCATTTTATTTATGTTGATAATTTTCCTTAGAAAAGTCGACAGTTTGTTGAAAGTGTTTGGTACAGCATAAGCCAAGACCCTCTTAACGTTACGTCTTGGAAGCCTCCTCCAGAATTGAGCTATGATGGCTGCTGCAACAACTAGTGACACTTGCATTGTCACTAATGGACTTCTTCTCGATATCTTCTTGGGTGGTAACCCGAGTTGGGACTTTGCGTCCCCTCAATCCGACCCTGTGAACCTGGGACATCCAGTACATGAAACAGTTGTGCTAACTATTCAGCCACTCTGACACCCAGGGTAGAAGTGGCAGCTGAGCTTCTCCACTTTTTTCACTTGTACACCCTTGTCCCCCCCCCCCCCACTTCTGTTTCTGGTGTACATCAGGGGGTTGGATTGCTGACTGGTGGATTCATGGTTGGGATTCAAATAAGGAATAGAGACAGGGAGTGCCAAGGAGACTGATGTCTATTACTTAACCAATACTCGTGCAAATGGGCATTTGTAATGCAAATCTATTCCGAGCTTGCCCACTCGACAACTCGATTTTTCCAAGTCTGCTGTATGTCTTCATGGACAATTGAGGGGAAATGCCCCCCTCCCTCCAAATCCCCAGCCTAATTTAATCCAGTTGCCCTCGGACTGGCAAGAACTCACACGAACATGAAAAAGCAACAGTATTTTAATTTTCAACGCTAATGTTGGCGTCTTGTTCATCTACGAACAAAAACACAATGCGTATGAGGTCAAACAAGTAAACAAAATGATGAAAACAAATAGTGAAAGGTACTTACAAGGCGATAACAATGTCTTTTTTTAAAAATAAGATATAGTATGGTAATCTTTTATTTAATGTACTTTTATGTAATGGGGGCCCCTTTCGCCGGGCGGAAGAGGGTGCTAGGCAATTGTTTTCTTTAATCCCCTATAAATCCGGCTCTGACCCCAACACCGGCTGCAATTAAGTAATAGAAACGGAAAAACGGAACAGTCCAAAGATCGAGGGGTTGCAAAATCGGAAGAGTGCACCAGTGCGAGTTCGATTTTGCTACCCCTATATCTTTGGACTGTTCCGTTTCGAGCAGACGATCAATTATTTCGGGATAACCCGGTCTAATTCACGGATATGTGTTTTAATGCTAAGGTGTGACGTCGAGCTAACATATCTAGTTATTTGAGATTAAAAAAAAATTTATTTGAAAATTTTATTTGTGAATTATGACGTAAATTCCTGAACTCAAACTTCCGGTTTAAACTTCCAGTCTGCGAAAGTCTCACGCACGCGAGGACGTCCCGATATCCAGTCCCAGTCCCTTAAACACATTTGTGTTTAAGGTAAAACCGTATTTTTTCTACTGTATTAGTTTAAATAAGATGTAGTGTATAAAATGCGCTATTCGCTTGAGTCTCGTAGGTTTTTAAGTGTGTTTAGAAGGTGTCAGTAGGCTAGTTTTCTTACCGTCGGAACGAAAGGTTGTCGGGGGGTTCGGCTGGGACTATTCATTCGTGGTGGGGGTGGGGAGGGTGCTAGCATCGTACGCGAGGTTTTTTTTTTCGTGTTAGTGCGTAAAATGTCGCCAGGTTATAAATGTGCTGTACGCTTGAGTATCGTATGTTTTTAGGTGTATTTAGGTGTGTTTACAAGTGTCGGTAGCCTAGTTTTAGTACTGTCGGAGTGAAAGGTTGGATGATTGGACCATTCCTGCACGGGTGGGGTCCTAGCATAGTAGCCTCCGCGAGGTTTTTTTTTTTTTTCGTGTTAGTACGATAAATGTCGCAGGTTGCAAATGTGCTTATTTATATTGGTTGAATTTGTGTTGCGTACGGTAGTTTTGCAAAGTATGTCACATGGTAGAGCAGTGGTTGTGTGGAGCGCGGAAAAATTGTTAGATTATCAAAAAAAGTGTGGGTTATCGAAAAAGTGTGGGTTATTAAAATTAACCCACGGTCACGTGTGTGGGTTTTCAGATTAATCGTATATAACGGCTACACTTTTAGCATTGGGATGTGTTGGCGTGACGTCACCACCGTGCATTAAGTAATAGATATCCGTGAAGTAGACCGGGTTATCACGAAACAATTGCTCGTCTGCGAGAAACGGAACAGTCCAAAGATCGAGGGGTTGCGAAATCGCGACGAGCGCGCTAGCGCGAGTTCGATTTTGCTCCCCCTCGATCTTTGGACTGTTCCGTTTCGAGCAGACGAGCAATTATTTGGGATAACCCGGTCTAATTCACGGATATGTGTTTTAATGCTAAGGTGTGACGTCAAGCCAACATGTCTAGTTATTTGAGTTAAAAAAAAAATTTATTTGAAAATTTTATTTGTGAATTATGACGTAAATTCTTGAACTCAAACTTCCGGTTTAAACTTCCTGTCTGCAAAAGTCTCACGTACGCGAGGACGTCCCTATATCCAGTCCCAGTCACCGACATTTGTGTTTAAGGTAAAACCCTATTTTTTCTACTTTATCAGATTAAATAAGATATAGCGTATAAAATGCGCTATTCGCTTGAGTCTCGTAGGTTTTTAAGTGTGTTTAGAAGGTGTCAGTAGGCTAGTTTTCGTACCGTCGGAACGAAAGGTTGTCGGGGGTTCGGCTGGGACTATTCATTCGTGGGTGGGGGTGGGGAGGGGGCTACATCGTACGCGAGGTTTTTTTTTTTTTCGTGTTAGTGCGTAAAATGTCGCCAGGTTATAAATGTGCGGTTCGCTTGAGTATCGTATGTTTTTAGGTGTATTTAGGTGTGTTTACAAGTGTCGGTAGCCTAGTTTTAGTACTGTCGGAGTGAAAGGTTGGAGGATTGGACCATTCCTGCACGGGTGGGGTCCTAGCATAGTAGCCTACGCGAGGTTTTTTTTTTTTTTCGTGTTAGTACGATAAATGTCGCAGGTTGCAAATGTGCTTATTTATGTTGGTTGAATTTGTTTTGTGTACTGTAGTTTTGCAAAGTATGTCACGTGGTAGAGCAGTGGTTGTGTGGAGCGCGGAAAAAGTGTTAGATTATCAAGAAAAAAAGTGTGGGTTATCGAAAAAGTGTGGGTTATCAAAATTAACCCACGGTCACGTGTGTGGGTTTTCAGATTAATCGTATATAATGGCTACACTTTTAGCATTGGGATGTGTTGGCGTGACGTCACCACCGTGCTTTAATTAACAATAACCAGTCAGTCAGTAGGAAAGTGAAGTTTAGGATACCAGGCTTTTTCCTTTGGTTTTCTCAAAATTTGGGTAGATTTGTCAGAGGCGGACTGGGGAAATTTAGCTCTGGCGGCAATAAGAAACGTTTCAGTCCAGTAAAAATACAACTTGACACGGAACTAACTGCAAAAGAAGCGAAACCTTTTTTTTTTTATTGTTCTCTTATTTGCAATGCGGACAATAGAGACAAGTTCTGGTAAGGTTGAAAAATTTAACATAGTTTTATGGACCACTCTAATACCCATGAACCATCAATGCCGAACAAATCTACTGAAAGCATGCATTGTAGCCGTCGAAATCGAACGTCATGTGGAACCCCATGAGATATCCCCAAGCCACCTGCTGTCTCTCTGTGTGTCCCATCCATAAGGATGATGATCAACAAAGTCTAGTTCCACTAAGAATACTTGTGTACAAATTTCATGCTTTTATCTCTATCAAATTCTTGGCTACGCCGTAAGGAGGAGGCACAGGGGTGCGCGGGGAGGGGGGGGGGGAGTTATCAAGTGGGGTTCCATAGCCAGTTCAATTGTACTGCAAAGAATAACTTATGCATCAAATTTCACGGTTTTAGCTCTATCTGCAAAAATGTGTTGGTCAAGCCACAGAGAGGGGGAATGGAGATCGAACCAATGAGGTGATGCTCAAGTTTTATAGCTTAAAAAGTTACCTGAATAGGGCATAGAGGCTTTTGACGCTATTTTAGTATGATTACTTGTGTTCTTCTTGTTGGGGAAATTTTGCTCTCATCTAGAGAACGAAATAAAGAACCGATTTTCAATTTTATACCTTAAAACTCTTATCAGTTATTTTAAGGTGATTCAATACTCTTTTCGTTGTTATTCTTAGTGTGGTGCTGATGGCTTACAGTTCTTTTTCTTGTCTGTCACTTTACAGCTTTACGTTTTTAAGGCTTACATCCTTATTTTATACGCTTAAGCGTTTTTTTTAATACTAATAGGCTAACATTATAACTCTTTACCAGGATGCATTCGAATTCCCAGAGCGCATCAAACATAATGATACATATATTATTTCATAACACTACGGTATGCTCATGCAGTGTTAGAACACCTAGTGGCAAGTAAGACAAAGTATTAGTATTAAAAAACGCTTCAGCGTATAAAATACGGATGTAAGCCTTG
>JAHWFP010190065.1:91207-109848 GCA_023313725.1 Lithobius niger | reverse complement strand
GCGTCCGTGACGGAGCCCTAGCATATTCTAAAGTAGTCTGCCTGATGTGAAAAGTTTTTCTGCAACTTCATGCTGTAATTTATATACGAATTCGCTTTAAATTTTTCAAATTAATATTTTTTTTTATACACTGTCGTTAGTTGGGGGAAGGGAGGGACGCCGAGTCAGAGCTAGGAAAAAATCAGAGTGAAGCCGAAACGTTTCCCTGCAACTTCGAGATGCAATTTTTATACGAATTTATTTCAAATTTTTCAAAAGGATTTTTTTTTCAACAATGCCCTCTTACTCCCCGGGGATTCCCGAGTTTCCGGGCGGCCCAGTCCGACACTGCATTGACATTCAGTGTGATATGATCATGCTTTTGTTTTCAGGAGGTGTAAACACATTACTGCAGCAGCGCTGGAACTCTCTTCTTAATTTGTTGCTCTTGGTTTCATAAACGCATTTAGTGGTAGTAAACTTTGCATTGTTCCTGGTGTGCTCCGAAACAAACTTTCGTTTTTTGAGGTATATGTGTGTGTCGTGCCCGAAACGGTCCTTGACAAACTTTCCGTAAATCTTGATGGGGGCTGTAAGATGCACAAGGAGCTTGCGAGTATGAAAATTCCGATTCAGGATTCTGAGTTTAGTGCTCATTTGGGGATCACCGTTGTTTGTCTCTTTCAGTTGGAAAAGAGAGGAGGTTGAATTGAAAGGGTGCAGTCCCTATATTTTTGTTATGCTGCCGTTTTTGAGTGAAACGGGTCATCCAGTGTTGCACCGCACCCTCTGGCAGTTGCAGAGTGTTCAAAGTTTAGGATTAGAATTTGTGCTTACAGTTTTGTTTCGAGAGTGAATTTAAAGTCGGATAATATCTGCAATGGTCTGGAATTATTTAGAATTTTACTTGGCTTGATGAATTTGTCTACGTTTTAAAAAAACCACCAAGTGCACATTTATACAGTAAAATGCGACGTTTCGGGATTTTTCATCCCGTTGTCAAGCAAAAAATATTTACAGAATAAGCTACAAATCACAAAATACACTTAAATGATTACCCATTTTAAAGAAAAGCAAGCCAGAGCAGTAAAAGTTAAAAAGTTAAAAAAATAAAAAGTGAAGCCCAGTCAGCGCAAAAGCTGAAGCTGGCACGACCTCTCCTAACGAAGCAGGTAAGAAGTGATTCGTGGAGTGGAGGGGGTGGTTATTTATGTGGGATGGCCCTGGTGGGAAATCTTTACGCTTGAGAAGAGCACGGTGATCGATTAGTTTTTCAGCAAATGGAGAGGATACACATTTTCAACAAATTTATGAAAAGTGTTTTGAAATTCTCTAGCAAGGAGAAATTTGTTGGTGATGTGGTCAAAGATGCGTTTTATTTCGTTAGAAACTGTATTATTTGTATGGGCTTCTTAACGAGAAAAGTACGAATGTACGAAAAAAATATCGAAGATTGTTTGGCTATGAAAGGTGGTACTTGCAGTGTTCTTAACATATTCTACAGTCTTCTTCTCAAGGCCTTGGGATACAACGCTGTCATTCAAGGCTCGACCGTGAAGCCTTGGCCCGACATTCCAAACCACCATTTGGTAAATATCGTTCGAGGTGTCGAAAACAAAGACGACATATACCTACTGGATCCAGCTGCTTGGTACCCATCTTACGAAGTCGTCGCACTTCACACCATCGAAAAATCTTCTCCCGTTTACAAGAATGCGTTTATGGAATTTAAATTCGACAGAGATGGTGACATTATCACCCGCTGCACGCACAAGACAAGAATTACCATTTTTAGTCTAAAAGAAGAAGACGAAGACTGGAAGACGTTTTGTTATTTTTCCTTAAAGAATCAGGAAGCGAAGGAAAAATTGTAGCTGGCATTCAGAAAACGTATGATGAAAAGACCAGTGGCTGTTTACCAGCTTTGTCGTTCTGTATGTATTCCATTGGCAAAGCTGTGACTCTGAATGGCTTTCTTCTAAGAATGTTTGATGAAAAGACTTTGGAGAAAAGCACCAGGGAATTGCACGGTGCTGATGAAGTTTACGATGCCCTTCGTCCTTTTTGGAAAGAAATTGTTGATAAGAAAGTAGAAACTGCCAATTAACATTTGTCTCCACCCAAAAAATCATAAATAGGTTACAGTGTTGCATAAAAATAGGTCAGTTGTTGTTACTCCTTAAAATGATGTTGACACAGATACAGAATCAGTGCAGTCTATAATTGGGAATAAATTTATTGTAATGGTAAGCAAAACGTTGGTACAAAATAATCCACCCCTACTGCAAGCCGAATTCGTCTCCCCGATATGTCACCGACCACTCTCTCAGCCACTAGTATTTCATCCTGATGATTTCATCACTTAATATGACACAATGATGTCATTAATCATCGAAGTCAGCTTTATGTTGTCCTTCATAATCATTTTCAGTTCTGGTGTGTTCCTTTCGTTAGCCTTTGGACTGTACACTCTAAAAAAATGTTGTAAAAAGGGTATTTTCTCAAATTTTTGCTGGGTGTTTTGGCTGAGGGCCGACCTCCCACACGATCCCAATGAGCAACCAACACAATTTCACCAACAGTGCTACCTTTAACTGTTGCAGATCCTTAACAGAGGCATTCTCCTAAGCAGCCAGGATCGGCAAACCGGAAGTAGAGAAACACTACACAGTCAATTTATCCATCTAAAGGTTTCTTCACTTCCGATTTTGCGATCCTGGTGGCTCCAGAGAATGCCTCGTTAAGGGTCTGCAACGATTAAAGGCCGTAAAATTGGCAAATTTTGTCGGTAGCACATTGGGAGCGTAGGAGAGGTCGGTCCCTGCTCATTTTCGTAATACACGTTACGCCCACTACTGTTGTTTGTAAGGGTCCCTAGTAACATCACTTTAAATATGATAAGGTTTTTCTTAGGAAATTTTGAAGAAGCTTTTGAGTAGGCAAAAAAGCCATCCAGCCAGTAGTGGTACAAAAAGCAATTGAAGATTTATCCATGTTAACTTTTTGTACTTACTTTAGATTTTATTTAAAAAAAAATTAAACCCTGAAATGCCAGTTCTGACAAAATTAAAACAGGCACAAGATTTTGGCATCCGCCATGTGATTTTGATTGTAAAAAAAGGAGTCCATACTTTAGATTTACACTTGCTTTATGGATTGGACGACATCGTTAAAACAGGTAAAAGGGGTCAAATCCTGATTGCTGACGTATTGGTGGGAAACTCTTGTAGCCACCCATAAAATTACTGTAGTAGTAGTAGTAGTTTTCAATTGTGTGCTGTTTCCAGCCTGTCCCTCTCCATCATCAACTCGTCTCTGCTCAAATTGCTCGTCTCCCTTCCAAAAAAAAACCTTCAAAGAAAATTGTTTTCCAGGAAAATTGAACTTTTTTTGGTACTTTTTTTGATTGTTATTCAATAGGTCTTTTTAATTCTTAATATAGCGTGTATATGTATTATTTTTTGAAAGAAGTCCTATTGCCAAGATTTAATTTTGCGAATGGTGCTTCACATAGTTATCACTGTTTCCATTTTCAAGTCTCATCGGAACAAATCAAATGCAGCTAATTATCTCATCTAAAAACCAGCAAGATTTTTGATGAGAAAAGCATAATATCAAACATGTAGTATTTTTAACCTTGTAACCTAATTTGAGACTGTTCTCACTTCTAAGGGTTTTTGTACCTCAAATCACCAGGTATATAAATTCTGTGTTAGGCTAGTTTTAAAATAATGAATCTTTCATTTCTTAAGTATTTTCAACACAGAATTGTAAAAAAATTCAATGTACCTACAAAACTACACATGTTAAAGCTAGACTAGTAAAAGATACATAGCTGTTAAAGAATACGTATTTCTGTGTTATGACCTTGATGTGTGTTAAGCTAAGGTATCTGCTTTGCAGGTTGATTTGTACTCGTTACCATGTAATGCACTGAAATCTTAAGCAGCTGCACATTAAAAAAATAAATAAATGCCGATGCAAACCTATCGAGCTGATTTGGCTTTTTGTAATGTTTATTAGCTGAAAAATGTTAGTAATGAATGTCAGAATGGGATAAACTAAAATTTAAAGTATAGATAGCCAGAATTTTAAAAATAATTTCAATTTGCAACCGTTTTCTTGAACCGAATTCCGAGAACTGCACAATGAACACAAAATTTGCCTTTAAACATTCATAATACATTAAAATATAGTATGACAAACCCCTATATATGCTAACCTACTGCCATACTCCCTTTTAGAAAAGTGTTCATAAACACCCCAGGACCACGAGTGTTTAAAACTCTGTTTAGAAGGCGTTGCGTGACAATTTGAAAACATCCTAATTTTCTTAGAGTGTATGCATTCATTCGTCATAAGAATGTGATTAAAAAAATATGTTACCTTTGCACGTATTTACCTGTTTTACCTAAAGGTCAGTTTGCCTACTCAAGGAATCGAATTGTTGAGCTTTCAGTTATAATGACAATGATGAACTGCTTGTTATAGATATTTCAGGTTATCTGTTGCTTTATACCAACGCTCGTTTCGATCTGCTTACTCTTACATGTACGAGCACTTTAGGAGCACTTTGAGGAGCACTTTAGGAGCACTATACTGTAGTAAGCACTTTAGGAGCTGATGGTTATATTTTAAAATCTTCCATGAAAGAATCTTACAAAAATGTTTAAACGAACAAAAAATTTTAATTGTTTCAGAACATGACACTGTTAGCCCAAGACAATGCAATGAGAAAAGTACCTTCCTGTGAACAAATTCTCGAGGATTGTTTGACACTAAGAGGAGGTACCTGCAGCGGCGTTAACATATTTATTAGCCTTCTTCTGAAGGCCGTGGGGTACAACGCCGTTATTCAAGGATCAATTGTGTGCAAATGCCCAGATATTCCAAACCACCATGTGGTGAGTATAGTTCGAGGTGTTGAAAACAAAGACGACGTCTACCTCGTGGACCCTGTTTCTAGGTATCCATCTTACGAAGTTATCCCACTTCACACCATCACCAATGCATCCCCTATTTATGGAAATGGCTTTTTTGAATCTAAATACGATAAAAACGGTGACATCATAACCCGATCGACTCGCAAAATACATTCAAAAAAAGAAAATGGCAACTGGAAAGCATTTTATTGTTTTTCTTTAAAGGACCAGGAAACAAAAGACATCTTGGCTGGAATTCAGAAAACGTACGACGATAAAACGAGTGGGTGTTTTCCAGCTCTTTATTTTTTTTTGCACCCTATTGGTAAAACTGTGATTCTAAATGGCTTCATGCTAAGGATTTATGATGAAGTGACTTTGAAGAAAAAACGTATCAAATTAAAAGATGTCCATGAGATCTACGATGCCCTCCGTGAGTTTTGGAAGGGAATTGTTGACACGACTGTGATGCAGACAGCATACGAGCATATGCTTGAACTGAAAAAATAACACGTTGGCTATTGTAGGGCATAAAAATAAATCAGTTTGTTACTGCTAATTAAAAAAAAAAATGATGACAGAAAGAGATGCTGGATGGAAACTGTTTTGGAACGAATTCATTGTGTGACATGTGTTGGCCACGTCTTCGTCACAAGTATCAGAAACGACCATGATGGAACACAAAAAGTCAGCTGCGATAAATCCTATTTATGTTCCTGTTTTCAGTGTTTTTACAACCGTGCACCCAGTTTTTATTCTGCTACTTCGTCCAGTTAAAGACGGAAAGCCAAAGGCTCAACAAGAGTAAATAAATACAGATGCAAACCTATTTACGTTGTCTTTTGGATTTACACGCCAGCCTGCCTGAGTGTGGAATCGAACCAAAGGCCGAGGTCCTACTGCTGATCCATACTGACACGGCCATACTGACACGTGTTAAACGCTGCCTATGGACGTTTCCTGTTAGGCCGTGTCAGTCTGGCTCAGCGGTGGAACCTCGGCCTTTGGTTTCAAAGGTCGTGGGCTCGATTCCCCGCTCAGGCAGTCTGACATATAAGTCAAAAAGACAACGTAAATAGGTTTGCACATGTATTTATTTAACTTCGTCCAGTGTACATTATTTGTACCCGTTTTTATCACTATGGATTGAACCTACGCTGTTGGCTAGCATTCCAGGTCAAAGAAACTAATTTGGCATGGGGTGGCGGCAATGTTGCTACGCATTTTTTCTCAGTGTGCATTCTCTGTTCTTTGTGTAACGTCATCGGAAGAATAGATTGACTTCTTTTGGATGAAATAAGTTTTAAAAAAAGGAGCTCAATTTATAAAAGGAAAAATTAGCACAACCAGGATATAAATAGTACCATTAAAACGAGGTTGGGACTGTATTATTGTTGCGTGCTACAGTTTTGTGCTAAAGTGTGGAACAGTATTATTGTTGTGTCCTAACATGTGACAGAGTGGAGCACCCAATTTAGCGATTTGTTTTTGTATTAAAAAATGCATGTAACTTATAAGGGATTTCTGCACTTACGCATCATGCTATCTTAGTTGGTGAAGCCGTTGGCTTTTCTATATCTCTATGGTACTGGTTCGAGTCTATGCATCCGACAAGTATTTAATAGCCATTGTACATATAAACGAGCACAGTTTCAATTACAATGTAAAACAGTTTGTTAAATATGTCCGGGTACAGACAAAGGTTCGAACAAATTTTCCAGTTCGTGTTCATTTTTAGAGTTTGATGTTCGCACCGATTTTAAAATCTGTAGCTTACATAAAGAGAAGCAGCCCCTTTTTTAATAATGCGATAACTTACAATGATCTCCACTCTGCTGGTCGCTCCATTCATGGCAGAATCATGCAGGAAAATTATAGTCACCATTTTGGCGAAAAAAGTACGCTGAATCGGACTGAAGTATACGGGGATGGTGAATGTAAGAGTGTTAAAGACATAATTTTTTTTCCCTGTGTGAAAGGTCTTCCTCTAATTTATCAGACTTATTTATCTGCTAATATTATAGAGACACGTACTCGCCGCCAAGTTGTGGATTTTTCGTTGTTGTTGTTGTTGCATAATGGCGGCAAGCGTGAGCATGTGTCTTTAGCTGGAGCAAATGTTTGATAGACTACAATAGCAGCTGGATAAAATAATTGCATGCTACAAAAACGGCTGTAAACTGTTGCACAATCGGGCATTACCGTCAGCTACGGTACCAAAGATCGTTGATTTTGTGTTACTGACTGGCTAACTAGCTAGAGAGCTAGTGGTTGATTTCCATAGACTTTAAGAAACCGACTGAACGTCTCAGAAAACCTTATGAAATGAAAGTTGCTGTGTGCATTGCATTGGGCGACATTAATGCTACACACTTTAGGTGGCTCATAGGGGAACTGTGAATTGTTAAAGCATTGTTCATAACCCTAAAAGTATTATTCGGTATTGTTAAAAGCATTGTGTGGGTCGCGTAGCTCGTGTTTTAGCTGATGCATGTTAAGTATTGGTCTGTTAACCAGAATGATGTACTGCAATGGTGCACTGTCAGAGAGAAGGAAGCCTCTTGGGTTCCCTTGATAAGATAGGTGCTACTCCCTTGACATCATCCCTTAATCCGGTGACTCACCTTCTTACAAAGCAAGGTTTGAGGGAAATTTCCCTGAATTGATAAGGTGTAGACCTGATATGTGCACCGCTAACCTGATAAGTACACCTCTGATCTGATGACTGAATGGAGTTCAAAGATTAGACAGACCAATGGACTGGAAGGGCGTTGTTTTTATTATTGTCAATCTCGATGACGCATGTTTTTAAGCAGCCGCCATTTTGAACATTGTGGCATCCATTTTGCATCACGTGACCTTGGCTCTCTGGAGCTTGGCTTTCAGTTGTGCTTTTATTTCTCAGTTGGTATTATTAGTATAAATCAGTATTGTTTCCGATGGGTTGCTGTGGACACCTTTACGGGTTGAGCTAATGGGACAAGTTGAGAAGAAAAATTAATAATGAGTCTTATGCTAATGCAACGAGGATCACGTGACCAGAGCAAAAATAAAAAAAAACTGTGGGCTTGTGGCCATTGTGTTTTGGAGTCAACAAATTTAAATAAAATTTAAAATGTTTTGCGTGATTGAGACCATTTTGTTTGACAGGTGATGACATGTAAAGGTGTGAGGGGGAAAAGCCTCTACATGGGGTACAGCCATCTTTATTTATTTATTTATTTATTTATTTATTTATTTATTTAACTTAGTCGTAGCGCCTAAAGGCATTAAAACGACATCCACAGAAAAGGGTAAAGAATTGCCCCCTCAAAAAACATTAAAACAAACTAACTGCATGAATGCTGACACTGTATACAATCATGTTGTAAATCTAAATACTTTTTGAAAGCAATAAAACTTGTGGCATTCACAGTTTCAGTAGTCAACTCGTTCCAGTTTCTAACAGTTTTTGGAAAGAAAGAATCTCCAAATACATTTGTATTACACTGCACCCTGTTAGCCTTCTTCGGGTGGTCACGTCGCCCAAAATAGCTAGGAATTTTTATATAGTTGTCTGGGTTTAAAAGAGTATCCCCGTTATATATCATGTAGAACAGTCCTAGTCGATGATCCCTTCTTTGGACCTCAAGTGGCTGCTATTCCAGAGTGTTCAGCAAACCAGAGACACATGTGTCAGAATCGAATCTGCCGAACACCATCCGTGCGCGCGGCGTTGCACTTTCTCAAGCATGTTCACCAAAAATCTAGTTTCAGGGTCCCACACCACACTGCAATGATTGAGTTTTGTCCAAACTAAAGCATTGAAAACCAGCTCTCTAGTGCGCGTTGTTGTACCAGCCAAAACACGGTTTATGAAGCAAACTTTAGAGTTGGCGTTTGTGCACAGGTTCGACACGTGGTCGTTCCAGTTTAGCCTATTGTTAATTTGAACTCCCAGAATAGAGAGTCTATCAACCACCTGCAAAGCATCATTTCCGATTTTATACTCTGGAATGACAACAGTCTTTTTTCTAGACACCGCTAAGACTCTGGTCTTGGTAGTATTGAGATTCATTCTCCATTTTTTACACCACTCTTCAATTCGATTCAAATCAAATTGCAGCCGTCTTCTGTCGGCCGCCTCGTAATATGTCTGAACACTGTGGAATCATCTGCAAATACTCCTTTGTCAGACTGAATGGATTCGATCAGGTCATTTCTGGAAATCAAAAACATAATAGGACCACTAACGGATCCCTGTGGCACTCCAGACAAGACTGGAGCCTCAGTTGACCTTTTTCCATCTACAACTAACAAACTGTCTTCTGTCTTGGAGGAAGGCACGATACCAGTTCACAACACCATCTGATGCACCATAGCCTTGAAGCTTCATAAGAAGCAAAGAGTTACAAGCTTTAGCCATGTCCAATGCTACAAGGTCAACGGTAGCTCCTTCATCTAGTGCACTAGCAATATTATGTATCATGTCCAGAAGCATCAGCTCGCATGAAGATCCCTTATGGAAGCCGAACTGTCACTGCAAGAGTAGACCGTTGATTTCCAAGTGTACCACAAGGTTGCTGACAAGAATATGTTCCAACATTTTGCAGCATATCGATGTTAGTGAGACTGGACGGTAATTTCCCACAACATTCCTCTTTCCACCCTTGTGCAGTGGTACCACTGCAGCGATCCTCCAGTCCTCCGGCACAACACCCTCTCCCAAACTCTGCCTAAAGATATGCAATAAATACCGCGCACTTACTGGCTTTGTCTCCTTAAGCATCCGACTGACAATGCCATCCGGACCAGGTGCCTTGCCCTCCTTGAGGGTAGAAATGAGGTTTAACACGCCAGCATACGCAATTTCGAAATCCGGCATTACATCATTACTTCTTGATGTGAACAACGGCAACCGGTCATCAGCATCGGGCCCAGTAAAAACAGATTCAAAGAAACCGTTCGCCCTTTCAGATTCTCCAGTGACAAGTGTGCCGTCTTCAGAGAGTATAGGTGGGATGCCTCTTTCCTGTCTATTTGTATTCTTGATGAAAGCCCAAAAATGTTTTGGGTTCTTTGTAAAGGTAGCACCTAAGCTCTTCATAAATTCCTGCTTCTGTTCCAGCAGCAGTTTCTTAACCAATTCTTTAAGGTTGTTTGCCCTAAGCCACGAATGACTAGATCCGGATTTCCTTGCCTGTTGCCTCAGTTTTTTTCCCTTTCTGACTGCTCTTTTAACTTGGAAGATTCACCCATGGTTTGTCTTTGGAAGGATTCGTAGCGACATGAGGAGTAAGCTTTTGCACAGTTTGGAGCAAGTTACTCTTAAACACTGACCAGTTTTCCTAAACTGATCTCTCAGGAGCTAAACTTGAAAAATCAATATAAAGATCTTCAAGTTCTTGGTTAATTTTAGCCCAGTCCGCTTTGTTATATCTCCATGTATGTTTCACATTCCCATTATCCATATTGAAAGAGGCTGGCAAAACAACTCTAATGAATGAGTGGTCGGAGACCCCCTCTTCAACCGAGACAGATTCCCCTGCACAACTTAATGTAGTAAAAAACAAGTCAAGGCAATTTTCACCCCTTGTGAGTTCTTCAACAATCTGCTCCAGACCAAATTCATCCATCATTCTTTCAAGAGATTCTGGTTTGATAGAAGCACAGGAGTTCCTCCAACCCTTAAGGCCTGTGAAGTTAAAGTCACCACCAATGACCACATTACGACTGTTCCTGGGTATTGTTTCTCTCACTTGCTCATTCAGCACGTCCACAGCACTTTTATCCTCTTGTTGCCTGTACACGCACACAAACCAAAAAACCTTGGATACCATAGTCACTTTGCACCTACATGCTTCAACTCCTTCAGAATTTTCGACAATGATTTCCTCACTCTGCAACGAGTCTTTCACTGCAATCAGAACTCGACCTGCTCTGCTTTGCCTGTCTCTTCTGTACACCACATAGTTCCTGGGAAACCAGCAGTGAATGGGCTCATCTTCATTCAACCACGTTTCAGTGCACATAAAAATGTCCGGATTTTCAGATATTAATAACTCATCGAGCTGAATTTCCTTGTTCTTGATACTATAGGAATTTACTAGCACCACAACCAGCTTAGAGATGTTCACAGACCGTCCAGCGGCTGGTCACCGACTGTTGCGGGAGTGTTCTTTATTTGCTGGGAAACCAATGTTCTCTTTACGATTATCCCTCCCCTTAAAATCAGGTCGGGATCGACTTTCCTCCTCTCTTGCAGAAGTTGAAGCAAGTTTTTTATCTCCTTGCGCTCTTGTTTAGAACTGTCTGGCGAAATGGCAACCTGTTTTGTTTTGGGAGCAATAACATAGCCCCTATACCTGTAACCTTTACCAACAAAAAGTTCTTGCTCTTTATTAAGACTGGCAAACATATGAGGCTCCCACAATAACAAGTCTAGAAATGCAGAAGCTGTGTCGTTGCCACCTTTTAAAACTCTTGGTGGATGGTTATATTAAAAAAAAAATGAATAAATAAATAAAATCTGCCTGGTTGGACCAAAGAGAGAGTTGTGGTCATGATAATTTTGAAAAAAAAACAAGCAAGCAAACAAGCATCTTTAAGTTTTAGGCTGTTAAGAAAGCCAAGTCATTGACAGCAACCACATTTAATTCGGTTCAGAGTCGAAGACTATTTGCTATTAAATATGTTACAAAACAAGCTCAATGGCAGTAGCAAGCCCCTGTAACGTATCTCTAAAAGAAACCAAAGAACTACTAGATTCTCACTTGCCACCATTATACATTTAAAAAAATTATTATTCTGTATTCAGTGGAGCACTTTAAGTCAGTCTTTAAAAAATGTTGCAAAGACCTGATCTGCTACTACCTTTTTTAAATGTCCAGGTCAATTTTTTTTTAATTTCGTAGTCACTGAGGTCCTTTAATTCAATTCGGCCAGAATATGCCATAAAGACTTTGAATGTATCGGATTGCAAAGTACGTTTTAACTTGATCATTCACTAATTCACTATGGCAATTACGAGTTGTTCATTCATGCTTAGGCTCGTTTGTGGCCACCCCATTACGACATTGGTTGGCTCCTATTAAGACATTGAAATTATGTTAATGCGATAACGTGAGTAAATCCACAGATTAAAGGACTCTCCCTCCCACAGATACGACACTCGTAACTCAGCCAGCGTTTCAAAAATGGTCCCTCGTTTCATCAACGCGTCGGGGTGATGACGTAACACCTCGCACTTTATTCGCCAGATGTCACTAGCAGAGGGAAATTGAAACGCCGAAAAGAAGCTAAATAAATAAGAAATTAGTAGGTGAACCGTTAAACTATCAAAAAGTCAGCCTTTACGATTGGCTTTATTGGAACACACTAGTCTGAGAAACAAAGAAAAAAAAAACAATGTTCACAACTCGGACTCGAACTCTTGTGATTAACGTAGCTTGTTTGATTTGTTCTGTAAAAGTGCCGACGCGGCTGCTCCCGATCTCACTGCGCATGCCTGCGTATTTATTATGGTGGACTTTCTTATTATACCACGCTCCTCGCGGGCGATCTCTACGCCTACTGGCGAATCAAGTGCGAAGCATGACTCAGCAAAAAAATGAGGCCAAACTTTGCTGCGTAGTGTCATACCTGTGCGCGGTAGTGTTCTTTAATCTGTGAATAAATCCATAATGATTGCACCTGGATACAAGAAAGCATATTACGATTCGCATCTTGGTTTCCTAGCAATGATTCAACAGTCAATGGATTTCCTCTGCGTAGACACGTTTCATCAGATCAGCGGTGCCATCAGGCTTTAGCGAACTGATAATGGACATAAATAGGATTAGTATTAGAGAGCGGCCTACCGCATTGGAAGTTGGTAAGTTACGCAACAAGACGTTCGACTTTCCCCACTTGATATTTGCTCCGTTTCCACTTCTTCGATGACTCGCTCGTTTTGTTTGACTATGACGATTGCATCGGCTGCGATGACATCCCACTTCTGGTAAAGGTTTGACTTTGGCTTAATCTCAATTAAATAATTTTATCGTTGTCTTTCATCGACGTCCTGATGAAACAAGGCGCAAGAAGCAGTTGCGCACCCTGGAAGAAGGGGGGGGGGGGGGCGGTGGTTGCTGATGGACCGGCTCACAGGTCGAAGAAGGGCCTCAAGGGTGCCCTCACGACCACGGAAAAAATAAAATAAGGTATATTTTTTAATTAAAAAAAATGTTTACTTTTACTGAAAAAATGTACCAAAATATATCAGTTTCTAAAAAAATTCTCCCCTTTTTTGCGGGACTGGGGGGAGCACAGTAAATCTTAAGCACCAGGCCTCTACAAGGCTTAATACGGTGATGGGTGGGAGGAGGGGGGGGGGGGGGCAGAAAAGCAAGTACTCTACCCATTCGCAATAGACTGGCAAAGGTAGACAAATAAGGCATTTATAGCCACTGAAATAACTTCTCATATTTTTTTTATAACGTTTCAAACAAGCCGATGAACATTAGTGCCCTCCGGGCCGGTTTCTGATATGGCTAAAAAATGAGTAAGCTTACCAGGTTTTGTGTTCCAGGGAACCCAATGCTTTGTCGGACCCCATTTTGAATTTCATTTTTTCCGCCTTTCCCCCAAACAATAGCGCAGTGTTTCCACTCAAGTCAGTCAATCAGTTCGCCAACATTTCGTAAGGCAGCACCAATATATAATTACAGAACGTAAAACCAACAGGAAATGTGACGAATTTTGAAAAGTGACCACCGCCCGCAACCAAATTATCTCTTTAGGGGGGTGGGGAAAAACCTGAAAAAAGTTTCAAATCTGGCAAGCAATTTGCTCCTTTGGTTTCAGTTAGTACGTGGGTAGAAGAGTCTAAAGATCTCGGGTCACAATTTGTCATGCCTTCCCCCAAAAAACTTTTTTTGGCTGGACTCTCTACCCGTCAATGAATCAAAAGCATAATGTGAAGCAAATACGTTCAGCACACAAATTGATACATATCTTATAAGTAAAAGCAACCCTTGAACCCCAAAATCGTATAAAGTATGTTACCCTTAATTTGCGCGAGAATTCTTTTTTTCAATTGGTTGTTATAGGGATATTCGTGTTCGAAGTGTTATTGCGAGCCATCTAATAGACATGCTCAGGATTTCTGAAAGATGGGGATCTACTCTTTCCATCATCTTAACCGAAGTTGTTTACCTTGGATAGGGATCGTTTTACACTCATTTAAAGGTAGGCAATGGCGTAGCAGCGAAAGTTTATGATGATTTTCGAATTCAAATTGTTCTTGCGAGTCTTCTAATAGCCCAAAATGGACATGCTGAGAATTTTCTGAAAGGTGGGAACCTATTCTTTCCACCAATCCTAACAGAGATTGTTTAGCTTAGGTATACAAATATGTCAATACAATGGCACTTTGAAATTGGAACTATTTGTGAAATGTTGTGAAATACATCAAATAGGCCTGGCGAAACACACAATAAAAAAAAATGGGTGTTGGTGCGTCGGACCATTTACGGGCCCCACCCTTTACCCCTCACAAATTTGTATCACAGTCCAAGGGAAGAGGAATGTTTTCTTCAGACCTCGAACTCTATTTTGGAGAAAGATTTGCATTGAGATCGAGAAACAGCATCACAGTACGAAATGATAAATGTAGGCCTACTGAATACAAAGTATTAGCGTTTTATAAAAGTCATCGACATTCTTAAGACCAAGCGGCTCCGGAATATCTTGACAAACTAACGCTTTAGCTTTTGGAGTCCTCGAAAAAGGACAAAGTATTCGGGCCAAAAAGTCCCCAAGCACTCCGCAAGCTTAGTGAGGGGGGCCCCGGGGACCCCGAGCAAAGCGAGCTGCAACAGCCTAGTGGTCAACTTCCTCGTCTTCAAGAGGTTGCCAGCTCGAATCCTGCGACCAACCTTGATAGTTAAAAGAAATTCACCAGAAATAATTCAGCAGTGAAAAGGTTAAAGAGCAGCTGTTTTTTTTCTATTATTTGTAACTTCAAATCTGTGGGTGAAACTAATATCGAATCAATAAAAGTTACGTGAGCCTTTTTGTTATGAGTTTTTAAAAAAAAAATCAGACAGTAAGAGGCCAGAAGAAATATCCCTCCCATCCCTCCCTGGCCAGTCTGCTACTGTAAAAACAGGACATTGGTCGCTTTGCTCACTCGTTCAATAACAAACAACATCACAAATAAGCATAATAAAATACTGTAATAAACCGCACCCAAAAAGCAGCGAGACTGGCGCAATAATTAACAGCAAAATCTATGCGCGCATCGAAATACAACCGTCCAGATTCCCGCATCAAAATCCAGTGCACCATCCAGATTCCAGCCAAGGTAAGTGAGGACTCCCTTTGTATTGTTCTTTGCGATAAGAGTGAGGCCACCTCGAAGTCAAGTATAGTCTCGAACCGACCACAATATTGGCGAGGTCACTTACCGAATTGCGCATAAAACTGCATTGATTGATGGCGTTTTTCTTATCAGCGCACACCTTTACGCTGACGTCGGGTGACGGTTTATCGCTGAAGGACCTCGTTAGAGGTTAGCCAAGGTGTTTACTGGAAATCTTATTTGTTTAGAGCATTATACGTTTTAAGCTTCTAACCTGCACCTCACCCACCACTAGACTAAGTTCATTGGATCATAATTGAACAAATGTGTCTGGTTTTTGAGGAGATGTGACTGACAGGTATCGCTCCTAGCCCTTTTTTTGGGCACAACCACTTTAATTCGACGTGTGACATGTCGAAATAAAAAGGAGCTTTCGCGCAAATTAAGGGGGTGATATACTTAAAATACAATTTTGGGGTTCAAGGGTTGCTTTTACGTAAAAGATGTATATCAATTAATTTGTATGCTGAACGTCTTTGCTTCACATGATGCTTTTGATTTATTGACGATTAGAGTGTTAGGCTACAGCCAAAAAAAACCGGGTTTTTTTTGGGGGGGGGGGGCCGGGGGGGGGGGGCCCGTAAAAATTTTAAAACCCCAAACCCCTGGACTAACTAAAACCAAAGGGGAAATTTGTTTGCCGGTTTTTATTTTTTTCACCCCCCCCCCCCCCCCACTCCACTAAAGAGATCATTTGGTAGCCGGAGGCAGCCATTTTTTTTTTCAAATTACATCACCCGTTTTCATAAACCAGTCGATTGCAAAAAAAAACTGTAGGTTTTAACGAAAACATCATGAGGACGTTTCTTGTATATCTTTAATTTACGTCTGTACAAAATTTTTGGTAGGAGTAATAGTTTGTGCGATATTTAAGAAAATAGACAATTTGGAAACCGACTGCGGCCATTTTTTCAAAATGGCGGCGAAAGCTCCAGTGGGATTTTAGGGGACTTTTAGTATGTTACTCGAGGAGTATTTCTGGACATATCTGCCAAGTTTCATTTTTATGGGAATTTTTTCCGACCTAAAGTGCTAATTTCACCGGACTGGATATGTATATTGCAGATTATATTTTTAAAAATCGTCTCGTAACTTTTGCTACTACAATACGGCAAATGAGCCAGAATCTTGTCTGCGATGATGCTATCACTGACCAGATAAGTTTTTATTGGACGCCGATATTGGTTTTGGGACAAAAAAACAAACTGAAAACTTCGTTGCTGTACAGTTTCCCATCCCCTTTTCAGCAGTTAAATCTGCGAACACCATATTTTCAGTATATTCTGCAGTTAATTGGAGGGGGGGGGGGGAAACTAGAAGAAATCGTATTGTGCTGAGGGTGCGTAAGGTTGACTACTTTAAAATTACTTACACTATTTATGTGTATTAACGAAAGTTAAAATAACCGCACGAAAATTGTGACACTGAATACCACACTGAATATAACACTGCAATTTCATGTGGCCAGTTTTTGTTAAGCTTTGCTGTTTAATTTTTTTTATGTATAAAGATTATTTATAACAATCATTGAAATGTTTCTTATTATGTACTAGAAATGTGCGTATATATAAGTAAGTGGAAGATAGCCAGTTTCCACAACCTGCCTTCAGCCACCATATGGCAGCGTAGTGGAAGAATCTGGACTGCTCGTACAAAATTAATTATTCCGCCATTGTTTGGATATTACACCTATGTACAAAAAACTAATGATTTCGACGTTTACAGAATAACTGAAACATGTAACGTGTAAGCGCTGTTAAATGCACAATTCATTCAGCCTACATATACACCAAATTTCATTCGAATCGGTTCAGGCTTTTGGCCGTAACTGCGGAAGTGATCAACAGACAGACAGGGAGACAGAGTAGTACTGACGTGGTCAAGGATCACGAGGAAAATTTTACCCAAGGGTCCAGAGCCCCATGTTGTGAAATATGTCAATTAGGAATGGCGAAACAAAAAAAACTGGGTCGTGAAGCGTCGGCCCATTGATGAGCCCACCCTTTTACCCCTCATTTTGCATCACCGCCCAAGTAAGCAAGGGAAAGGAATGTTTTCTTCAAAGTCAAACTCTGTTTTCTAGAAAGATTTGCGTTGAGATCGAGAAGCAGTATCAAATGATACATGCAGGCCTACTCAATACAAAGTACTTATTTAACTAGCGTTTTATAAACCTTACAGTCTAAGACCAGGCGGCTCCGGAATATATTGACAAATTAAAAAGATGATTTAAAAAAAAATATTATTTGCAGTTTTAAATCTGTGGGTGAAACTAATACCGAACCAATAAACGCTACGTGAGTTTTTCTGTTACGGATTTAAAAAAAAAATCTGAGAGTCAGAGCCCAGTTGAGGCCAGGAGGAACATCCCTCCTTTCACTCCATGGCCAGTCCGCCATTGTAAAAACAGGACATCGTTCGCTTTGCTCACTCGTTCAATAACAAACACACCACAAATAAGCATAATTAAATACTGTAATATATCGCACCCGAAAAGCAGTGAGGCTAGCACAATAATTAACAACAAAGTCTATGAGCGCATCAAATTCAATATACCGTCCAGATTACAGAATCAAAATTTGGTGTACCATCCAGATTCCCGCTAAAGGTAAGGGACGACTCGCTTTGTATTGTTCTTTGCAATACGAAAGGAACCACCTCGATGTCTACGTATAGTCTCTAACCGACCGCAGTATTGAAGAGCTGACTTGCTGAAATGTGTAGTTACACGCCGTTATTCATTGCAATTTTTCCTATTAGTGCACATCTTTATGCTGACTCAGTCAACAGTCGGTGTACTGGGGGACGACGGTTTCCCGTTGAAAGACCTCGTTAGAGGTTACCACTTTTTTTTTGTAATTTCTAATTACTGAATCTGTGAAATTCCTAGTATTTTGATATTTTACACTGTCTGGTTTTTGAGGAGATGCAGCAGACACGAATCGCTCCAGCCCCTTTTTTGGCACGTGTGACACGTCGAATTAAAGAAAGAGCCACCAAAATACCACAAGTTGTAACTTGTGTGTGATGGCGTGTGGAGTGTCTGCTCAGCGGAAGGACGTCAACTTTTGACGCTACTGATGGATCTTAACAGCCATTAGAGACAATGACGTCGCAGCGCATAGCTGACATCATGGCCGAGCATTAACAATGCTGCATTATGCGGAGTTGGATTGGTGGTTTGGAACGTAATGTTCGAATAAACGATGGGAGGAAAGCCAACTGCAAACTACTACTGCCCTTTTCAGTTCCCTTACTTCACAACAATGACAAATTTCGTACACTTAACTAATAGCTTTGAGCTCTCGCTACAGCTCAGTTGTTCCTGAGTGTTTAATTTCCCGATTACTCAGCGTGAT